>CBVK0103774418.1:0-10210 GCA_900067695.1 Picea abies
TAGGAGGGGCTCCATAGTTGCAAGCTATGGAATGTGACCATTAAGGGGGACATCTTTGAAAACTGACCAAAGAAGTGATAGTTGATCCTAACTAGGTAGAGGTTATCTCAAGTAGGGTCTTTCTTGAGATAATGACCTATAAGGGACCCATTGATATTATGACCAAATAAAAATGGAGAAAAAGGGGTGTAAGGAAGAAAAGTTAAGGAGGAGAGGCAATACTTTCCCCAAGCATTTGAAGGACTAGGAAAAGATGAAGAGTATGTAGGAGAGCATGGAACACTAGGAGAGGAAGAACACAAGGGGATAACTAGGTAATATTGGGTGCTACCAGCTAAGAAGTGGCTAGAGTTGATAATGGGAAGTCTAAGCTAGCCCGAAAAAAATCCCAATAGGAACAAGGCTTCATTCAACTTGATAAAAGCGTGTTAAGACATGAGACCTTTTTAATGTTAGAAAATGTTGATTTTGACAACTAATAGAAAGATAAGGAAAAGAGAAGGCATAGAAGAACAAGGGGCTACCTCATTATTGTAGCCTACTTTTAAAAACATGTCAAAACCCTTACCTTTTCATTGTCCTTTCACCAGATCCATTAGCCCATACAAATTGTTAAGAGTTGTCCACGAGATGCATTTCCATCACCAAGACCTGCATGAATCATAAAAGACAAATTTTTTATATGAGTAAATAATTAATAAGCAAATAAGCATGCATTTAGTTATGTAAAATACTCTAGAAAAAAATTAAGTTGTCGCATACCTTAATGATATTCTCTTTGTTTCTAGAATAGGTTATTCTCTACTGAATAGGGCCAACCACGTGAAGGTGGAAGCTCATATGGCTCCTCCCCCCCCTCACATCGCTCTCGATTCCCCATACCCAACAAATGATTTTCTTTATATAGAAAACATATAGATATTCATGCATAACTAGGATAGTCATCAAAACATATGAACATATAAACATCGATAAAGATCCAAATACAAGTCATGAATTTATACATCTAATTTTTCTTTGATTTATGTTTTTTTACATTCATATAACTGACAATTGGGATATGATCATCATCATCCAAGGACATTGTATTTCGTGTGCCCTATCCTTCTATTGTTTGTGTGCGCTCATGTACCATACTTCTGGTATGTCGTTGAGAAGGTTTAGCTGACATCTGTTCAGGTTCATGAACTGGAACACCGAAAATGATCATATTGATATGTTGAAATATAATTGAAATAACTAATTCATTGTTTTGATTAACATTACACTATGTCTCTTTACCTGTCTCTGTAGCTGGGACAGTTGGTTCGTTAATTTTCTGTCCACTTGGTTTCTCTCGCATTTCACCCTCCTGAGCTACATGCTCTTCAATTTTGAGAAGATAATATATAATTCATGAAATAAATATCTACAATCACAGTAAATATTTCTAATTCTGAAGCATACATACCAGAATGGTTACTCTGCTCTACACTATCACTGGACATGTGGACCCTTGTATGACGCGGTGTTTGCTGAATACCGCTTGATTCACTACCGCGGTAGCACTGTTACATGAAAACAAACATAAATACTTAGTTAATGGTGATATAATAAAATGTGAATAGACTTTACAAGCATGCTACTGCGGTTTCCTTATTCATTTGATTTACCTGCGTGGCTGGGGAGATAGGAGTCTGGACCAAGATTTTTTTATATTCAATCACACTTTTAAAACCATGCTTGTAACCAAGATATATGTCCTCCTCGGTGGCAACAGTGTCAAACATATTTAACTGCAATGCATAACACCATTAAAAATACCAATAACAAAAACATATATTTGTTCTCTACTGTTAAATAAATATTAACCACAGTTAATCATATAAATCTTACTATTCAGGATTTTAGTTTTCCGTAGCCACCTTGGCCTAGTTTATGCTGGCTGTGTTTTTCCACTCCGGCCTTTGTTGCTTTGGAGGTCTCTGGTAGCCTACATATGGAATTTTTGAAAAAAAATAGATATCGGAATTGTTACTTAAAACATGAAAGAAAAACATAAATTCTCATATTTCAATGATAATATGACACCTGTTGTACCTTGCTTGACTAGCTTGTGGTTGTCATCCTTGTTTTTTAAACAAGTTCTCCTTTGCATCCTCTATTACCACCTTCCACTCTTTCTCAGGAACTATGGGAGGGAACTCGTGCTTGAGGTCTATTTGCAATTTATCCCTATACTAGGCCTTGGTGTATTTTAAACTCTCACCGACTAACTTTGTAACCACTTTCTTGTTGAAAGTGTTGCTGAACAAGTTTACCATGTGATCTATTAAATCATCTTTCTTTTTGCTATCTTGGCCATTCCATCGTGTGCGAATGGTGGGGCCAAACAACTCCAATGCTTTGTCATGTAAGTTTCTATAGAAAACATTGTTTTCTGTAGAAATGTGTTATCCATTAATTTATAATAATCTCAAAAAATGTCCATTTCAATTTCATGAAAAAATGAGTCAATTAATGGGACAATTACCTGCAATCTTCTAAATCTTGATCAGAACACATGCATCATCCACCAGAAAGGTGACATCTAGTGATCCAGAGCTTTTAACTCATTCCGCTCCATGCAGAATAGTATCCTGTCCATCTACACTATGTTCCTCTCTGGAGTCATCTTGTGGAGTCCCAGGCTCCAGCTCATCATGCTCCAGCATGTCATGCCGGTCAAAATTATTTCTCTCATCAATGGATTCGAGGGGAACCTCAGGAGGCTCAAAAATCCTCACTTTCACTTTGTTATGTCGACCTTTTTTTTTGCATTGGACCATCATTGCTACCTATAGCAGTTGCAGGATCGACAGGTTCCCCAAGCATGGGGTTTAAAAACTCCTACAAACGAAAACTTTTCTTTATCAGATCATATACAAAATATAAAACTAAAAAACAAATATGAAATTGTCATAGCTAATAAAAATATGTGAAGATGCCACTTACCCCAAAATTAGTTATTGTATTTTGTAGCTCTACAATTCTTGCCTTGTCCTCCTGTGTCAGGGGTCTTTTGCTAATCAAACCTAGATATTCTATGTTAGCCTTCCTCAAGGCCTTCGTTACAGTTGTCATTGGGTCAGTCAAATAAAATATTTCATCCTCATAAATATCATCTGTGGGAGCCTTCCCACGTTGACCATGCCACAATACATTGCTGAATAAAATTAATGAGATGAACTTAAACAATTGAGAAATTTAGTTGTTGTAGTCATAAGTTATTACTGTATTTAACATTTACCTGGTGATGCACTGCGGGTGCCTTTTCACGGTCACCCTGGAAAGATGTAAAGGGTGATTTTCAGACATGGTCACCCTCGAAAGATGTTGACATAATAAATCAATCAACAAAAGTTATGAAATTCACTTGTAACATTAAAAAAATGAAATATTGCAGTAATATTAGAAAAACAATAACAAAATTTTAGAAATTTAGTTGTTGTAGTCATAAGTTATTACTGTAATTAACATTTACCTAGTGAGGCACTGCGGGTGTCTTTCCACGGTCACCCTGGACATATGTAGTGGGTGAAACTCAAACACGGTCACCTTGGAATGAAGTTGACACAATAAATCAATCAACAAAAGTTATGAAATTCACCTGTAAATGAAATTCACCTGTAACATTAAAAAAATGAAATATTGGAGTAATATCAGATAAAAAATATTGCAATTTATGAAATTTAACTGCTGTAGTCATAAGTTGTTACTGTATTTAACATTTAATTGCTGAGGCATAGTGGGTTCCTTTCCACGGTCACCCTGGAGAGATGTAGCGGGTGATTTTCTACCATGGTCACCCTGGACAGATGTTGACACAATAAATCAATCAATAAAAGTTATGAAATTCACCTGTAACATTAAGAAAATGAAATAAGTGGACTTGGGGTTACTGAGTAGGATCCCTTATGAAGACTGGGCCCTTGGGTCATTGTACTGTGTGGTTCAGAGTTATTGAAGAATGCCTAACGTTTCACGATCATTAGTCATAACAGGGCTTTGGTCGAGGGATGGTTGGGTTCACTCGGAGCTTGGGCATTGGCCTACTGGAGGTTTTATTTACACTCATTCACAAGGGGTTCAACAAGGGTTTGTACTAGCTCTGGCCAGGGTGAGGGAAGTGAGCCTA
Organism: Picea abies; assembly: GCA_900067695.1. Lineage (NCBI taxonomy): Eukaryota > Viridiplantae > Streptophyta > Pinopsida > Pinales > Pinaceae > Picea > Picea abies. Next base: position 4,157 of record CBVK0103774418.1, read on the forward strand.
TTCTATTCTATTGGTAAGCCCCTTGTAGTAATAATAGAAAAAAAATAATGAAATTTAGTTGTTGTAGTCATAAGTTGTTACTGTATTTAGCATTTACTTGCTGAAGCACAGTGGGTGCCTTTCCATGGTCACCCTGGAGAGATGTAGTGGGTGATTTTCTACCACGGTCACCCTGGATAGATGTTGACACAATAAATCAATCAATAAAAGTTATGAAATTCACCTATAACATTAAGAAAATGAAATATTGCAGTAATAACAGAAAACAAAATGAAATTTCTGAAATTTAGTCGCTGTAGTCATAAGTTGTTACTGTATTTAACATTTACCTGCTGAGGCACAGTGGGTGCCTTTCCATGGTCACCTTGGAGAGATGTAGCGGGTGATTTTCTACCATGGTCACCTTGGACAGATGTTGACACAATAAATCAATCAATAAAAGTTATGAAATTCACCTGTAACATTAAGAAAATGAAATATTGCAGTAATAACAGAAAAAATTAATGAAATTTCTGAAATTTAGTTGTTGTAGTCATAAGTTTTTACTGTATTTAACATTTACCTGCTGAGGCAAAGTGGGTTCCTTTCCACGGTCACCCTGGATAGATGTTGAGACAATTAATTAATCAACAAGAGTTATGAAAGTAATTGTAAAAAAATTATGCAATAAAAATTTGAAATATTGCAGCGATAAATTGTAACAATGATTGATCAAAGGTTGAGTTGAATGGTATGTAATATATTTACCCCCATAGTCACACCCCCCTCCATCTATTCGATTTAAGTTGTAATCGATCAACAACTCTTCACCTGGAACTATTGTTTTTGTTGCACATACAAAAATACGATTTTCTTCGCGTGCCTCAAATATACAATTCGGTTTCTTAGTTGTTGCCACTGGTCGTGTACTATTTATAAAGCCCGCAATGTTTCCAGTAGCTTTTGTCCTTCCATCAATATCCATAGTTGCCCCTTTATTTTTATTTTTATCTAGTAGTTGTATATAATTTGCGGCAACTCTGTATCTCAACATACTTTGCGTATATCGAACCAACATCAACCAATGATTGTATTTGTATAATGGTTCGACATACTCCATCAATTTAGTTACATGGCCATAGCCGACCTTTATGCCATCCATGGAAAATAACCCCAATCCATGTAAGGACGAAGGAGCAATGCAATACATCCTCCCACTGATGAAGAAATCTGTGTCCACTTCAGGTAGCTCCTTAGGTGCCCATCGTTGCACTAGATGTTTATACTTCAAGGGAAACTCAATGTCACCTATGCTCTCAACATCATAATTACACGACCCTCTGTTGGCAATAAAAAATTGCATGCAGGTACAAAATCTTTTCCTTACCTTTTCCAACCTAGTTGATCTAGAACCGGTAGATCTAGTACAACACGTCTCACTTTCAAACTCTCTTACTATATCTTGATCATCACTCGAGAAAGATAGATCCGACAGATACCTATTTGGTGGTACCTACACTTGTTAAAACAATAAGATAAGTTATCGTGCCAATATACGTTTTTGGTACCAACACAATTACATATAGTTGCATAAAGTTGAAATTGCATTTAGTTGCATATAGGTTTATATTATCACCAAGGTAAGAAAATCAGGGCCTTCTTCCCTAAATGAAGCTTTTTTATGCTTAATGGCCATGAAAAATGCCTCTATTTGGGAATATGTGCTTAGTATGTTTTGAATAAAAAGAATGGGTTTCAAGACCTATACCATGGCCAAGGGAGGAAATAAAGGGCCATAGGCCCTAAATAAATCTTCTTGATCTTAATGGCCATGAACAAGGCCTCAAACCACCATACATATCCTCTCTAAGGGATATATGGAATTTGGGTGGGATATGGTCGCCATTCACAAGTTTTGGGCATAATGTATAGCAAAGAACATAAGGTGCTTAGGCCCTATTTGAATCTTATCAAGGCTGATATTTGTGATGCACTCCTTAAGCAACCACACAAGATCTGTGTAGGGTATCTTTGGAACCATTGGTACGTTTTCATAATAAGAATAGGTCTCAAGGTGTGTACCATGGCTAGGAGAGGAAACAGGTACCTTGGGTCCAAAATGAAGCTTCTTCACTTCAAGGTCTATGAACTAACCATTCAATGATCATGTAGATAATGTTGAAGGGATATTTGGCCTCGAGGTGGGATTTGGACACCATTAGTGTTTTTTCACATCACATATGGAAGTTTAGGCTTGTACCATCATCAAGGGAAGGAGAAAAGGGAATTAAGATTTAAATGAACCTTATGTGCTTAATGACCAAGATCAAGGCCTCCAATTAGGAATAATGGCCATAATGGCCTTAGGCCCTAAAAAAATCTTCTCGTCCTTAATGGCCATGAACAAGGCCTCAAACCACCACACAGATCCTCTTTAAGTGATCTATGGAATTTAGGTGGGATACAATCACTATTCACAAGTTTTGGACATCACGTATGCCACTTTGGATCTTACCCATGGTTAGGGAAAGAACATAAGATACTTAGGCTCAATTTCAATCTTCTCGTTGATCTTTGCAATGTAGTCTTTGTACAACCACACAAGAAACTTGTAGGGGATATTTCATGCCAATGGTACATTTTTCATAATACGAAAGTATCGTGGGATTATGCCATGACCAGGGGAGGAAAACAAGGAACTTTGGCATAAAATAAATATTATTGAGATCAAAGTCAGTGAACTAGGCCTTGAATAACTACACAGTTCCTTTTTTAGGGATTCTTGGCCTCTTGGGGAGATATGGGAGCCATTAGGAGGTTTTTGGCACCACAAATGAAGTCCAAGGCACAACACATACCATATTTGGGGGAGGAAAACAAGGGCCTTATGCTCTAAAGAAATATTTCTCATGCCTAATGGAAAAGACTAAGTCCTTCTATTGGGAATGTGTGCACCATTAATATATTATGGAAAATAAGATTTCGTATCAAGAGATATACCATGGATGAGGTAGGAAAACAAGTGACCTAGGCCCTGTACAAATATTCGTGATCTCAATGGTTATGAAAAAATCCTTGAAGCACCACACAGACCATCTCTAAGGGATCTTTGGCCCATGGGTGGGATATGGGCACCATTCACAGGTTTTATGCATCATAGTTGGCTCTCAAGGCCTCTAAGAAGGAACTTAGAGCCATTAGGAGGATATAGTTNGCCATTAGGAGGATATAGTTTCATTCAGAAGTTGCATTAGGAGGATATAGGTCACACATTCATAAGTTGCATATAGTTGCATAAGTCACATATAGTTGCATAAGTTGCATTGTTGCATAAAGTTGCATGTTGCATAAAGTTGCGTAAAGTTTCATTGTTGCATAAAGTTGCGTAAAGTTGCATAAAGTTGCGTAAGTTGCATTGTTGCATAAAGTTGCATGTTGCGTAAAGTTGTGTAAAGTTGCGTAAATTTGCATAAGTTGCATTGTTGCATAAATTTGCATGTTGCATAAAGTTGCGTAAAGTTGCATAAGTTCCATACAGTTGCTTAAGTTGCATAAGTTGCATGTTGCATAGTTGCATATTTTCATATAGTTGCAGACGGAATTGTTGCAATATAGTTGCATAAGTTGCATTGTTGCATAAATTTGCATATTATTAGTTGCATAAAGTTGCATATAAGTTTCATAAAGTTGCATATAGTTGCATATAGTTGCATATCCCCCGATGCTCAGTGGAGAACTGAATTTGAGACCTAACAAAGAGTTCGAGTGGGGATCGATAGTTTGGAAATCCATGATCCTGGAATTTCACATATTTGGAAAGTGCCTTTAGTGGAGAATTTCACATATTTGGAAAGCGCCTTCTATGGAAGCACATGGTTGAGAACATGTGTTTCTTCCTAAGAGGTCACAAATTCAAATCCAAAGGGGAGTAGGGTATGTATACCTCCATACACTTTAGTGGTGAAATTTGAACAATCAACAAGGAACAATAATTGAGTTGTAGGTCTAAAGGATTGTCTCAACTATTGTGGGAATTCTAAGCATGGTTTCTCTCCAACCATCCTACACGGGAAAGACAATGCAAAACATTTTCTTGCATGAGACCCCTCTCTCTTCATCAGGATATGACACATATGAGACTTTTACTTAGACCAACCCAAAAGTCAAAGATTGATGGGAACGTTGTAAGGATACATAGGCAAGAAAATATAGTACCGCAAGGACAATGATAAGGCTAAATCAACCAAAAATCCCCTTTCCTCTTCCCCTATAGTGGTATCATATTCCCCTTGTTTCTCCCTCAAGAAATAATTAGGGTGGATTTATATTATTGTACGTCTCCCTTTTTACAAAACCATGAACTTCTTATAAGAAATATAACCACCACATTGTATAGTCATGACCTTATGAGACCCTTTTGACAGGGAAAGGAAATTTTTCCTTGAGTCTCTATCTCGTTGAAGCCATCATCCTAATATGTCATTAGCTACAACTCTTCCCATAGGCATGTGCACAAAGTTTCCATGTAGAAACACTCCCCAAAGGCCTATGGAAAGAGTTGTAGATGCTACAACTCTGCCCACATGCCCGTGGGCAGAGTTTCCATGTGGCAACTTCATGGAAAATATTCTCACATGCTTCAAGGGGTAATTTAAACTATTGAAAGCATGAACAATGGCACTTGCAGGTGTGCAACCCTTAAAATTGTGAAGAATCTTGTTAGAATGTTTCACTCCCAAATAACGTTTTCTCTCAACCCTATGTAGTGTTGAATTGGAAAAAGGCATACCAACAATAAGAGGAGGATGAATTAGAAGAATAACGAATCCCAAAGAAAACTAGGAGGAAAGAAAACAAGGCCATTTAATTCCCTAAGTAGGCTCTATATATACCTAATCATGTGTTCTATATCCATAATTAGGCCAAAAATGTACTTAATTGGGGAAAGGAAGACTATGGAGTAAGCAACATGTCCAACAAAGGCACTCATTTTTTCATCTGTTGAAGGTCACTTATAGGGGATTTATAGGGATAGAATCACGAATTTCTTGAGGGCCTACCAATCAAATGGTATGTTAAAATTAGGATCCATAAGTCGTTGCATGTGTAGCTCACAACAATAAATGGCCTCCACTTAGAACCATGTCCTTGAGCATAGCATGGAAAAAATGACCTAGTAATTAGAGCATTTGTCATGACAAGTCAACGTTTCACCAAGTAATTGGCCTCTTCCAAGACAAAAAACTACCATGCATGGCATGATAATTTTGTTTTCAATGTTGTTCCATGGACACAAATAAATGAAGCAAGCACTATGTCAAATGAAGATATGTTTTTTCCATTTTGAAGTTCAATTTTAGGATCCTTTCAGGGACAAAGTCCTTGAAAACTACAAAAGACATATTGATCAAACACCATGGCACAATTGAGATCCATAAGTTTTAATGTGTGTATATCATAGTGATTATGTGGTTTTTGTAAGGAACCACATGTTTCGGGTGAGCATGGTGAAAATCACCTGCTAGCTAAATTTGGTCAAAGGCATGGTGGGTTAGTTTTTTTCGTTGGAAATGTGAACTTGTAAAATGGGTTTTTGGAGTAATTATGGAAATAAGATATGTGAGAAAGGTTGTGGTCATTTTCCATGGAGATATCCAACATAGTGTATCGCATTCCAAACAAGGGAAAAAAAGTTCTCTCTTAATGGATGATACTGTACCCCTTCTCTCTTTCTCTTATCCATAAGAATGTTGGGGTTCTTCCATATGGTATCACTACTACATATGGGCAGATTATTCCACAAAAATTTTCCACGCTTCAACTAGTTTCATATTTTTTTTAAACAGGGCGGGATTTTCGTCGATATTGCCATGAAAGTTCATCGCAATATCGACAAAAATCTTATTTAAATGTAGTCAGGATTTTCGTCACTATAGAGACTAACTATCATGGAAATAGCGACACAAATTTTGCCTATCTCATTGGTCGGTGTTAAATGCTAGTTGATTATTTTATCTATATATACGTGACTTTAAGAGACTTTGCGACACAATTGCTATAGTTGCGACACTGTTC
>CBVK0103774422.1:0-21714 GCA_900067695.1 Picea abies
AGTTAATGAGGTAGGACTGGTGGTTGATCAACCAACCACCCTCAGTGAATACAGGCATAGGAAATCAGGCTAGGACAGTAGGGGATTCCAACCAAACCTACAACAGAGTACCAAGTATGTAGTCATATTGACCCACTGGTTCCTTTTGATAGAAGAAAAGGGAACAAGTCGAGAACCTTCCCAAGGATTCCATGTGCAGGAGATGCACGAGGAAAGGGGGAGTTTGAGAGTAATAAAAATTGGACATGGGACTAGTCTTAGAAATAGAAGAACACTATCCCTATCTGAGGGGACATGATATTGATGTTGGATAATCATCTAGTATACCTCAAAGAGGCCCAATCTAGGAAAGGGAAGCACAAAGAACCCTTGGGTGGTATCATGGCTTGGCACGGGGGTGGCCTTCTATTGTAATACAAAGTATGCAGATCCTATGGTTGGGTGGAAAGGAAGACACCCACAGTCAGTCATTATTGGCAAATTTTGTAATACATAAGTGTTTAATTCTAGTATTCCTATATTAAATTTAATTTGTGGTGTAGAAATTCCTCGAGAACGATGTTGAATATGAATGCTAGATTTATGGGTTTGTTGTATATTTCTGTTGAATATGAATGCTAGATTTATGGGTTTGTTGTATATTTCCTTCAAAGCTCTTTACACTTATATGAGACATAATTGTATGAAATTTCTTAACTATACCTATGTGGTAGTGATAATATCAGTTCCTATGGGATCCCTCAAGTCTAACTGAGGGTAGAATGGCAAGGAAGGAACTTTGTATTTTCTTGTTGATTGTATCTACTTTTATAAGATTTTTTGTAACCATTTAATTGCGTTGAGTTGTAAGTCAGGTAAATATAGAATCAAGGGGGTGCATACTCATACTGTTTATATAAAAAATGTATTAGTATCCTATATTTCCCAAGTTGAATGGCATAGTAGGGTTCCTGTACACCTTGTGCATCATCATGATTTCATCTATATATATGTCACATTGCTTGGACCCCTTTACCAGTGTGTCGTGGTGTTTGGAACCCCTATGGAAAATGGACTTTTCAGGATAGGAAGAAAAAAAGGTATCCTAGAAAAACAATGAAATGCCTTGGAACCTAGGAAAATAAACCATTAACAACCCAGAAACCCTTCAGGAGAAAATGAGGAAAACCCTCGCAAAAATGACTAAGTCTAGACTCGGACTACCAAACCAATGGAGGATCCCTAATTCACTTCGGAGGATTTTGGTTGTAGATTTGGCTTGGTGATTAAATCTAGGCCCTTTATCGGTACAAATTTGAGACAAGATATCAGTCATTGATCAGGTGGAGTGGAGAGATCCTAACCCTCCATCAATGTTGAGTGTGAAGCCCATGGAGTGTGAAATCTAAAACCAATGAGGGTCATTGATCTATCGAATAATTTATGTGGATGATCCTAGACCATTAAATCTGTGTGGTTATTACAGTTGAAGTTCCTTGGTCGAGATGATCCTGGAAGCTGAGGTGGAGGTAGTATGAAAAGGGCAGTCTGAGGGGTGATCTAGGTCATCCATCTGGACAAGGACATGATAAACCTCTGTCGTAGATAACAGTGGGTATAATAAACCTTTGATTTTTGATGTGTCAGGATAGGAAAGACTCTGAGATGAAATCTTGATCGTCTGTCACAATGAGATTTTGGAATGGGTCACAGTGCTACACTTTGAGGAAGGAACATTGTGATGAGATCTTGGTTGTTGATGTGTCAGGAAAGGAGAAGTCCCAAGAGTATATCTAGTTCATCCATCCGAAGGGGTCGTTTGGAGTGGTTCATGGTGATGCACTCCAAGGAAATAATTTTGAAGAGGTAGATCTAACTGTAGATCTATCATATATGGGGTAGCTCCAAGGGGAGATCCTAAGTTCCCATTATGATTCCCTTTCAGGGTTTCTCATGAAATACATCACAAGGGAGGGAATTCTGACGTGATGCATTGATTTTCGATCTGCCAAAACTAGAGGAGCTCCGAGAGAGTATCTTGGCCATATGTCACATGGTACCCATCAGGGTGGATTATGGAGATGTACTTCAATGGCTCCGATATAGAATCCAAACTTTCTATATGTCAAATATTAAAGTGTCCTATGAAATATCTAGATCATTAATACTTAGATGGAGACTCATGCAAATGGGAGGAATGTACTATGTGTCACGCAGAAAGGAGGTTATGTGTTGCAAGGATATGATATGGATGAGAAATTTTGACTCGATATTAGTTGTACATCACCAATCAACTGGGGACCATCTAATCTTTTGGGAAGGATAGACATCGAATTGATCCATCGAAGTGTGCCAGTCCATCCATCATGAAATACTTTGATGGGAGGATTCTGATAGTGACAGGAGGTGATAGGAAGAGTCTGAAATAGTGAGGACAGATTTGGGTTGTGGGCAGTTCCACACCTGCACCACCTAGTGTGACAAAGTATACCAAAGGCCCATGTCATCACTACGTTGGTATATGTTGATGATAGGGTGCCACATGGATGACATGTGGCAATGAGAGGTCATAACTTTCTATCCTGAACTCAGATTTCAGGGAAATCATAATCATTGGAAAACTCTTGATGAGCAGAAGATGATGATATCATTGAAAAGAAAGTTGGATTCATTTAAGGAAAATGAAATTCTATTACCCCATTCCCTCAAACTCTACTTGGTGTTGAAACATTGTAATGGCAAAGAGTATTATGTTTATTATTGATTTATTATTCATTAGATCAATCCCATTTTGTGGATTAATCATGTCAGGCATTGTAATTGACCAAATCCTTTTCTATGGATTAGTAAAACCCTAATTGTATGATGAAAATTAATAAGTCAGCCCCCAGGATAATTAAATTGGTTTTAACTACTCAAAAGACAATTTGTCCCTGCCAGTGAAGAGACACCTTTTCAACACCTGCCAGTTTGTATAAATAAAGGAAGCCATCACCTCATTTTTTCACTCACTCAACTCACTCATCTAGTGCGCAAGTTTGAAGGAAGCTACAATTACCAGTTGTTGGAAGAAGGAGGAGAGAGAGGCACATTGCTTAGTAGAGGATATTCTCTAGTGTTTGGTTTATTGTCTTCGCATTGTATTGGCTATCTATATTAAGGAATTTTTTGTTGGATTTTCTTCCCCATGAGGGTTTTCCAGGATAAATGTTGTGTATCTTGTGTTTGTGTTTCTCTTCGTGATCCTATCTATGTTATGGTTATTTGGTAAATTGAAAATAAACCTAATAATAGATTAAACATTAACAGGGTATCAAAGCTAAGCTGAAGACAACATCTTTCACTGGATAAAGAAAAACATCATTGTTGTCGTACAAAAGACAACATCTTTCACTGGATAAAGAAAAACATCATTGTTGTCGTACAAAAAAACTAGGGTTTTTTATTGAAGAGGAATTTAAGACCAAAAATCATCTAGAAAAGTGTGCCCTAGCCTAGGGAACTCATTGGAACCTTCAGCGCATATTTTCAGTGAATAAAACTCCTAGAAAGTGAAACCCTAGTTTTCATCGATACCAGAAGTACCAGTCCAGAAATTCGTTGGTCAAGTTTGAAGGGAAAAAAGTTGGATTTTCTGAAATCTAACTGCACCAAGATACTCTCCTCGGCCAAGCGCACCTCTTGGTAAGTTCTATTAGCACTAGGAATCACCCTCGTATTGCATAGAAGGTAAGCCCAATACCCATTAGGTTATGTGTAAATGTGAATGAGTTTTAAAGAGGCCAAATGGATAAGACTCAATATAATAATGTTCTAAATCAGAAATCTAGGCTAGCATACACAAGAAATTGAGGTCTTGATTAACTTCAGTCAGTAAGTGGGATTAAAGGTGAATAGAGGGAATACTTTGGTGAGGAAAATGTAGAGGTCTGCTATGGACATTAGGTCTTCAAGCAGCCTAAGGAAGAAAAACTCAGAAAATGTAGAGGTCTGCTATGGACATTAGGTCTTCAAGCAGCCTAAGGAAGAAAAACTCAAACACAATATCTTCTTGAATTCAAAGGTTAAGGAAACTGAAGAACATCATAATAATACTATAATCAAACATTCATCATAATATCACCACAAAAATTCATGTGAATCATTCAAGCATGAATACCTCAAAATCAGAGGCAAATAAGTTGGAGTAAGAAAGATGACTTAGATTAATCATGAAGTCTCAAATCAAGTACATAACCAGTTAACTAGTAGCTTCATAAAAATATTACAAAATAAGGGAGCCTAGCTCAACCATTCGAACCTACTAAAGCATTTAGACTATCTATTGATAACAAAAAGGAAAGGCAATAGGTGGAGATGTGAGTTGGCCTTCCTCCCATAAAAATCTCCAAATAGTTATTTCCTCTAACAACTAAGCTAACAACTGATCTATAAAAAAGGAAAATGTTGGCCACTAATCCAACCAACTTTGAACTGACAAAAAGGAAAATGTTGGCCACTAATCCAACCAACTTTGAACTGACTTGATTTTATTGATGCACATTTCCATGCATGCCTAATGTCCTTCAAAGGCTTGAAAATTGGCATCATGCTGCCAGCTACCATCTCTCCCTTCCTCCACATCATCAGCCACTCACAAAGATTATAATTTGATCCCCTTGATTCCTGGTACCTGTTGATAGAGTCTTTCGGTAGCGATATTTTGTAGCGTCCCTACCAAATTCCATGTATTTCCGTAGCGCGACCTCCAAAATAGGCATGTCAAAATGGGTAGTTCCAAGCCTGTGTGTCTCTGTGTAGAATTCTCCCTCTGTCACANGAGTTCCAAGCCTGTGTGTCTCTGTGTAGAATTCTCCCTCTGTCAAAATTTTGGTAGTGCCTTCCTGTGTAATTCACTCTTTGTTAGAATTTCAATAGCGCCCACCTATGTAATTCACTCTCTGTTAAAATTTCGGTATCACCCGCCTGTGTGTCTACATGAAATTAGGAAATGCCTAGATTAATTCACAACACCATCATTTCAACATTGACAGATTTGGTAGCACCCCTGAGAAGTTAACAGTGCCATCGCTACACTAGTCTTAGGCGATTAGGTAGCGTTATAGGTATCATACTGATAGAACATGAAAATTAAACAATTATGTAGTGCCATAGTGCTACAGAATGTCTACGCTACTACTGTTGGAGAGATTAAATATTTATAGAACACAAAAAACTCTGAGCAGTATGCATTAGAAGCCTGTATAGGTGGAAAAAGTAGACTCTGAGCAGTATGCATTAGAAGCCTGTATAGGTGGAAAAAGTAGTATTTCCTCAATTACTTATCCTTGCAAAAAGGGGTCATTCTCAAAAATGGATCTCACCTTTCACCAATCATTTCATCAACCTGACACTCGTTCTTGTGGAAGGAGGACCTCCCTTTGGCACAAAAGAATGCTTCCCTTTAGAAGTAATAGGCTTCTTCACTCGAGCTATGCTTTCCTTAGTTACTGGCTTCTCCTTTTCAAGAGCAACTTCAACCAACACATTCAAGTTTCTTTGAGACATCTCATCCTAGAATTGTTGCAATTCTACTTTGAGCTTTATGTTTTGAGATTGGAAGTCTCTATTTTGCCTATAGAGGTTCTTGAGTTTCCTATGAAGAGGTCGGGATCTTCTTGCTGCAAATCTTGCTAAATCAAGAGTGTGGCTATAACCATTCATGAGCTCTTTCATATTAATCCTTTCATATAGGGCTTCAGATTTTAGACGAGCCACCTCCTTCATAGCTTCCATGAGTTGTTTAATCAATCTTTTGAAGGTCTGGTTGCTAGGTGGAGTGGTGATGTGGATAGTATCAACAAGATTTTTTATGGTTTCATATTATTGTTTCTCAGGGATTACATCTTTTATCTCAATATGCTTCTCAATATCTTTGCCCATATCCCTCTTCTTCTTTGGAAATGATACCTTTGGTAGGACATGTTCTTTAACTGCCCCTTTGAGAGATGATGACCTTGTGAAAGGCCTTCTGATCTTAGTTCTAGCTGCTAAAGGAGATGAAGAGAAGTGTAGTCTCCTTCCTTTATTGGTTGTGGATTTAGTAGAGGAAGGGACCTCTTCTAGTTCGAGTGCAGGAGGGGTTTAAAGGTCTCTCCGTGGAGAATGGTAGGCCTCCTCCTCAACTCTTTCAACCTCCTTAATGGCTTCTTGATCTTGAACATGGGCCTTACTCTTTATTTTCTTGTTGGCTCCTATTGGAGCAGCACTGGTGGATCGCAAAGGGCTTGGCATCTGTGACTGAGGAGTAGTTGTTATGTCTAATTTCATGTGAGAAACAACAATGAAGTGTTCCCATGAGATTTTCCTCTTTCTCAACTATTCAAAAAACAACATTCTAATCAAACCAGAATGAAAAATGCTAGTATCCACAGCCTTTGATTTGGATTGAACCCTATCTGACATTTTTCCTATGCTTCTGAACAAATAAAAGGGAACGTTCATTTCAACTTAGCTAGTAAAATGCAGAAAAAACCTTATATGGTATTGGTATAGTGTATTGAACCTCCTCTCACATGTGAAGTACCTTTGAATGATTCTCAACATTTTATCAAAATCTCCAACCAGATGACCTCTTGGTACCCCTTTGGATAGATTTTTAGTTTGATATTCAGGCTTAAGGAAGTCTTTGGAAAAGTTTTCATCCAAGGCCATGGATTCAAACCAATTCTCTCCAGTGATAGGGATCCCTGTAGCTGCTGAAATAGAGGTCTCGGACAGCTCAAATTCTAGGTCCCCTACCTTAGTCTTCAGGCCATCAAAATATAAGGAAAATTGCCTTGCCACCTCAGGATGACCCCTCAGTATATTTTGGAATAAAGTGAAGAAACCCACCCTTTGAAAAACTTCTCTATTCATGGGCTCTACCTCAAATAAATGCATGTTTGTAGGCTCGGTTCTAACCACAGTTTCTCCCTTGTGTGACTTCTTCTTCTTAGGAGTCTCCATAGTTTAAGATGATACGTTTAAAACTATGGTGCAGTGATGGCCAAGAAACAAAGAGTCATACTTCAATAAGAGACAGTAACTAGTGGCTGCCACTTTCTAGGAATCTCCCCTAACTCAAATGGTTGCTAGCTTAGGAAACAATGGATGTGAATTTCCCTTCCTTTTCTATTCATAAATCTTAAAAACTAAGGAATAATAAGGTGAAGAAGGAGATCGCTACAATTGTCTCTGCAAACTGGGTTGAAAACAATCCAACTCAAAAGGTAGAGGAGGCAGGGGAAAAGGTAGCATTGTTTCAGTAGCGATTATGGGTAGCACACTGCACATACAAAAGATAAATCTTGCTTGGGAACTCGGAAATCAGAAGCATGGTGAGTAGATGTCTTAAGAATGATAACCAAGTGATGGTGACTGCAGGTTTGAGTGGAAGAAAAACGGATAAGAAAGCACGAGGTAAAAGACCTCCTGCAATTATGAAGGCACGATCGCTACCCAAACTCCAAGAGATAATTACTCCTTGAAATTCATATGTAGATGATTGAAACCATGGAATACCTAGAGAATGATGATAACTCATATTTTCATCGAAATATTAAGAGAGTATCACGAGAAACTCGGCCTTCGAATCCACCTCAGCATCTAATCTAGTAGTGCCACTACCAACTGGTCTGAATTGGTCGTTTTTGCAGTGCATATTTTTGAACTTTCAAAATTAAAAAACCGTTAGCAAGCTCATAGAGACTGAAACCTCAAAGGCATATTTTAACTAACCACGGTGCTAAAAACAAGGTAGAGATGACATCAGCACTATAATAATAAATCATGGTAAAATATGAAAGACATGGAGTGTGCTATGAAAACTTCTAGTGAGTTGGCAGTGCTCCCTTTCAAAAAATGATTTGACCATTAAGAATAGGACAAAGGCGCAACATGGCAAGGCTATGGAGGTATGAGTGAGGAGGGTGACATGTCAAGTCAAGATTGTCATGGAATGAGTCTAACTTAGTTTCAAATCATGAAGGGGATCAAAACATAAGTCATGAGAATGAACCTAGGCCAAAAGTTTATGTGAGGATCAAAATTTGAGTCATGACTTAAGCCTTTATTCATCAAAGTGACCTAAGTAAATCACACGTTTAATAGAAAAATCAAAATTAAAAAATCTAAAGGCTTGAAAAAAACAAAACTAAGGTCTAAAGACCCAAGGCAACTTAGTGTGATAACATTGGCTCCACAGGGGATGGCATGATCTCTACGAGCTTCCAAGAGATCATGGGGTCAATTATTAAAAAATAAATAAAAGAAAGATGATATTTACAATGGCATGGAAAGCCACTCATGGCTCAAGAAAATTACTTTTTCAAAAAATACCCATTGACAGGGCCATCGAAAACTTCTTCATCCTCCAAAATCTACAACTTGTAAGTGTTATTTGAGAATACCTCAGAAATTTTGAAGGGACTGATCTATAAGGCTTAAAATTTATCGTGCTTGCCTTTGTCTTTCTTTGGTGCATCCCACTTGAGCACCAAGTCTCCCAACTGGAAATCCTCTTTATTTACATTCTTGTCAAAAGTCGGCTTGATCTTCTATTGATGGTCATGTGCTTTATCCAGAAGTTGCTCTTGAGTTTGTTGCACTTCCATTGGCTATTGTATTCTTCTAATCATATCATCCGTCTCTCCTTAGTATTCTTGGACGAATTTTTCCATGAGTAAGGCAAGTTGAGAAGGAAAGATGGCCTCAATTCCATACACAAGATGGAAAGGAGAAATACCAAGAGATCTCTTTGTTGTCACTCTGTTATCCCACAAAAAAAAAATGAGCTTTGAATCCCATGCTTTCTTGTTGTTCTCTAGCAGTCTTTTGATGATATTTATAAGGCTTTTGTTAGAGGACTCTGCCAATCCATTCCCTTAGGGGTATTAAGGAGTAGAGTGAATCAATTTGATTCCAAACTATTCATATAATTGGATCAATGGTTCAGACTTGAAAGATGCAACATTATTAGTGACAATTCTATTCAAACAACCAAGCCTCACCATAATATCCTCCAAAAAGACAATAATCACCTTGTGGGAAGCATTCCTTGTAGGGATAGCTTCTATCCACTTATTAAAGTAATCCATGGTAATCAATATCCACCTATGTTGACCACTGTAAGCAAGGTGAATTTACCTAATAAAATATAGGCCCCACTGTTGAAAGGGCCATGAAGCTACCATAGGATTCAATGGAAAATACTTGATCTTCTGCTTTCTAGAGAATCTCTGACACTTGAAACAGGCTTTGATATTAGCACAAACATCGGTGAATAGACTAGGCTAGAAGTACTCAGCCCTGAGAATCTTATATGTTTTGGTTCTCCAAAAATGATGCCCCCCACATAAACTGTCATGAAAATCAGACATAATCTTTTGGGCTTCTTGTGGGTCTAGGATGCCCCCCACATAAACTGTCATGAAAATCAGACATAATCTTTTGGGCTTCTTGTGGGTCTAGGCATATCAAACGTACTCCTAAAGGATCTTTCCAATACAAGACTTGATCAATAAGATAGTATTTAATTGATTTGATATTTAAATCTCTCACTTTGTTGTTTTCCATACCATCAGGAGGCTACAATTTCTATAGAAAAAATATAATGTCCTTGTACCAAATGCAATCTGCCAATGGAGGGCTGAATTAAGAACCTTTGTCAAACAATTCGGCATGTTGATTTTATGAGAAAGTGTTAATGAAATTTATCCCCAAAGCTATGCAATTAGATTTAGCCAACAACTTGGCTAAACCGTGTCTCTTAACCAAATTGGTGGGCTTAATCTCAAGATAAAATTCAAGGATTTTAGCAATCCACTAGCTCCTTTTACTATCTATGTCAGGATGAATGAGAATTTCCTTTACAGAGGCTGATGGGACATATGAAATGACTCTTGAATGACACACATAAAATATGAAATCCTTGAGATATTTGATCAATGCATAGGCCTGCTTATCCGTGATGTCATACTTTAATTCATCTCCTCTCAATGCCCTGCTGAAAAAATAAATGGGTTGCTCTAACCCTTCAATGTTCTTCTGCAAGAAAACAACTGCTACTGTGTCAAATGAAGCGAACTAAAAAATTAGAAAATCCTTGGATTAGTCTCGACTAATGAGCATAGAAGATTTAGTCAAGGCTTTCTTTATTTGATCAAAATAATTACGAGCTTCAGTAGTCCATTTGATTTCATTTCCTTTTCTCAACATGGTTGTAATATAACTTCACCAGCTCAGCAAAATTTGAAACAAACCTTCTCAAAAAATTAATCTTTCCCAAGAAATATTGAACTTCCTTCTTGTATCTAGGGAGTGACAAGGTTTTTATAGCTTCTACCCTTATGGAATCAATCCTTACCCCTTCAGCTGACACAATGTTCGCCAATAATTTTCCCTCCTTCATGGCAAACAATGACTTTTTTGGGTTTAAAGAGAGACCAAATTTTTTGCATTTCAAGAAGACCTTTTTTAAATTATCATAATGTTCTTTATCAGATTGTGAGAACATTTTTATGTCATCTAAATAGATAACTACGAACTTTTCCTTCTCTCTAATAAAGGTTATGTTCATGGCTCGTTGAAAGGTCACCCCTGCATTCATCAGACCAAAGGGCATCTTAGCTTACATGAATGTACCCCAAGGAGTGGTAAAGTTTGTTTTTTCTCTATTTTATGGCAAAATAGAGATCTGATTGTATCCAAAAAATCCATCACTCATGGACATCCTAAATGCACATGTCACCCTCTGTAATATATGCTCCATCTTGGGCAAGGGGTAATTATCCTTTTTAGAACTTCTGTTCAAATTTTGGAAATCGACACAAAGTCTGATTTCTCCATTCTTTTTTCTCACTGGGACCAAGTTGGCAACCCATTCAAAATACCTCAAAGGAATAATAATTTTAGCATCTATAAGCTTTTTTACCTCTTTTTCCATCATAGGCAACAACATAGGATTTATTTGTTTCAACTTTTGTTGAAAGGTTTGGTCTCTTCCTTCAATGGGATCTTGTGCTCTATAATGCTTTTGTTGTATGTTTTGAGATCTTTATAAGTCCCAGAAAACACATCAGCAAACTCTTTTAACAGCTTAACATATTCATCCATATTCTCCCTTGAAAGTTTTCTTAACAACTTGACATATTTTGGATCATTTTCTGTACCCACATTACACTCAGTTACATCAGCATCATCAGTTGACCCTTTTCCCTTCACTGCCACATCATTTTTGTCAAATAATATTTCCAAAGGAACTAGTCCTTTTAGAATGTGGTTGCTCGGCAATTGAATAATATGATGATTATAAATTTTGTTTATAAAAAGCATCAGCATGAGGATTATTTTCAGAGTCATGATCTTGATCAATGTGTAATGCAGAAAACTCATCAACAGTCCCCTGTGTTCATCAAACCAAAGGGCATCTTAGCGTACATGAATGTACCCCAAGGAGTGGTAAAGGCTGTCTTCTCTCTATCTTCTGGTAAGACAAAGCTCTGATTGTAAGCATCAATCATGGACATCCTAGATGCACCTGTCACCCTTTGTAATATGTGCTCCATCTTGGGAAAGGGGTAATTATCCTTTTTAGAGATTCTGTTCAGATTCCAGAAATCGACACAAAGTTTGATTTCTCCATTCTTTTTTCTCACTAGGACCAAGTTGGCCACCCATTCATAATACCTCAAAGGAATAATAATTTTATCATCTAAAATCTTTTTTACCTCTTTTTCCATCAAAGGCAACAACATAGGATTTATTTGTCTCAAATTTTGCCTGAAAGGTTTGGCCTCTTCCTTCAATGGGATCTTGTGCTCTATGATGCTTGTGTCGTATGTTCTGAGATCTTCATAAGTCCAAGCAAACACATCAACAAACTCTTTTAGTATCTCAACATATTCAACCCTCTGCTCCCTTGACAAGCTTCTTGACAACTTGACATATTTTGGATCCTTTTCTGTACCCACATTGCACTCAGTTACATCAACAACATCAATTGACCCTTTTCCCTTCACTACCACATCATTTTTGTCAAATAATATTTCCAAAGGAACTAATCCTTTTGGAATGTGGTTGCTAGGCAATTGAACAATATGATGATTAGCAATTTTGTTAAGAAAAACATCAGCATGAGGATTATTTTTAGAGTCATGATCTTGATCAATGTGTAATGCAGAAAACTCATCAACAGTCTCAAGGAATTTTTTGATCTCCAGAGCATCTTCAAACACCTTCCAATGCTTGACATTGTCAAGTATAGAGGGTCTGTATTTGACTTCTACATCATACTTGAGTTTAGGTGGCAAGGGGACTCTGAAATTTCCTATTGATACAGCCAAAGAATAAACCATGATATTTTCTTCCCTTGGAATAAATGAAATGTTGAAAGCTAAGAAAAAACTATCAACTAAGTCCCATACTTCATTTCTATAAGATCTAAGCCTAGGGTGCTTAGTTTGATAAATATTTTTGATCTAATGAACAATCAATTCAACATCCCCAAATACAGATAGCTCTTCAATACTAATGTCCTTTGCAGCCCTTAAACCCAAGACAAGAGCTTCATACTCTGCACATTATTAGTAGTTTCATATTCTAGCTTGTAGGACAAAGATATAGTCTCTTGAGCAAGTGAAACAAAGAACACTCCAGCACCAACACCTTCCCTAGAAGAGGCTCTATCAAAGAACATCTTCCAAATAGAGGTGATTGGAGGAGAATCTTCACAAAAGGTAACAGAATATTTTCTGATTTTAAGGGGAGATTCAGGAGCATCAGTGAGCTGCAAGATGCTAGATCCCAAATCAGTATCAAGTGCAAAAATAGGATGATTTGTGGGGTTTTCTTTGTCACTAATAATGTAGGCCAACTGAGCTTCCTTGTAAAGTCTTCTATGCTCCCCTCCAAACACAGGAATGGTAGCATATGAGAGGTCCCTCTACAAGGTTTCCCCAAGTCTTTTTATCCAATATCTTGACAAGAGCATGCCAAACTTGGGGGGAACATCATCCACCACTTTTATCCAATATCTTGACAAGAGCATGCCAAACTTGGGGGGAACATCATCCACCACGATATCCATGACTACACCTTTCATGGGTAGCTGAAATAAGGTCACAACCATATATTTAATGACCCCAAGACACTTCACCTTCCTAGAGTCAAAAGAGTATAAGTCATGGTAGGTCTTTGTGATTTCTAATCCAATTTCATCCATAACCATTTTGGGAATCATATTGTGGGATTTCGTTGAGTCCATCAAACAATTATGCAACACCTTATCATTTATGTTCAGTGATGTATATAAGGGAGGAGATGAATCATCTCTATCTTCTATCAAAGGTCCTAAGATGACAAGGGAGGAGATGAATCATCTCTATCTTCTATCAAAGGTCCTAAGATGACTGTTGTATTTTCATCTTGCAGATTTACTGAATCAGTGGAATTTGGAGAAGATTCGAGCTGTAACATTTTGGAAAGATATTTTTTAAATTCTTCATTTTTTATCAATTCCAAAAAAGGTACAGGGATATTGATTTTTTGGATCTCATTTTCAAAGATAAAGGAAGGTGAATATTTTAGGATCTCTTTAGCTTCTGGGGTAGGATTTTTTTTCAAAATGTGGGGGCTTTGAGTGTCTTTTTCTTTTCTTCCAACTATCACAGCCTTGGCATAATTTTATTTTTGGGTAGGATGATCAGAGACATTCATCTTTTCCTCATTCTTTTTGGATCTCAGATTATATCTATTAATACTTTATTTTTCTTTCTCTCCCTTACTTAATTCATTTATTTGAATATCCATCAAGGATTTTCTCTCCCTTACTTAATTCATTTATTTGAATATCCATCAAGGATTTCTCATATGCAGATTGAGTCAAGTGAGGGGATGGGGAGGTATCACCTAAGAAATGAATCTTAGGGTCATCTTCCTCCTCTCCTTCTTGATCAGCTACAAGGTTGTTCTATAAAGGAGTTTGTACCTTATGATCATCCCTATTTTTGGTTATAGGATCTCTTGGAAGGATCTTAAGTTAATTATTGGGTCTCCTGAAGTTACCTATGTTATCAACATTTTGATTATTTCTATAGGTTTGTTTTCCTTCAGGTTTTAACTTCTATATCTCAGCAGAAAGGGATTTTAATAATTTGGTAAGTTCATCAACTTGAGGATGGACCATAGGGGAATCATAGGTTGAAGCTTCATTTTTGTTTTTTCTCCTGTATCTATCAAATTTCTCCCTAATTTTGTCAGATGCCACTATGTTAGATTCTACCTCCAAGGCTGCATCTTTCATATGAGCCAAGGAGGATGATCTTTTTTCTCTCAGTAGAATGCAAAACTCAGGGTCGAAAGCACTAACATAGGTGATTGTTGTAGAGGTTTATGTAGGCTTTATCTCAACAAGGATTTTATTGTACATTTTGTTGAATCTTTTAGAGAAATCAAAGACAAACTCTCCCTCTTTTCTCTTTAGGGATCCAAATTCTTTGATATAATATAAAAAGTCCTTTTTATCCCCCCCAGTGCCTCAAAAAGGCATCGTCTAACACCTCAATCCCAGTAATGGATCTAGGGGCCAAACCCCTATAACATTTCCTAGCCTCACCAAAAAGGATTTGGACAAAGACTCTCATCCACACATCCTCATTTTCAATATTTGTATTGTCTACATAATTGTAGAAGGCAGAAAGGTGTTCTTTAGCAGTTATATCTTCTTCTCCTATGAATTTGGGCATGTATTTTAGATAATCTTCAGTAGGTAAAGAATTCATTGGCAGAGGTAGGACAAGAGGGGCATATCTTGCAGCCACTATGGAATCCATCCTATTTCCAGGAGGGTTAGCACCTTCCATTGGATTTTGGACTCTAGGTGAACAAGGAGGATAAGGAAACTTGGCTATGTGTAGCTTAGGAGAAAAAGGAATGTATAAAGGGGGGGTTTCAGTTTTCACAATAGAAGGATGAGTCTTGGAAGAAGATGGTATAGTCTGTAAAGGGGATGAGGTTTCCTCTTCTTTGGCTGCAGAAATTTTGATAGGAGGAGGAGTAGCAAATCCTAAGGTAGGAAAATCTTCAAGACTCTCAAGTCTGAACCACTTTACAATGTCAGGGGAAGCAAGGACTCCAAAATTTTCTTCTTTCAAATCAGGTTCAAAACAGGAGTATTCAATAGGGAAATTTTAAAAATCAATATTCTTAGATACTTCAGCAGAAGATAAAGGAAGATTACTCGATATAACAACTGGAGTATTAAGAGTGGAATCAAGCAAATAACCAAAAGCACTTGTAGTTGTAGTAGAAAAAAAATCTTGCGAAGATTTTCCCTTCTTGATTATATTTTCTGGGTCAGCCTTAGGTGGAACCAAAGGAAGTTGTGGATTTTATCTTGTGTGTCTACCTTTAGGATCCATAGATGAAACAATGGAGTCGTTAGGTGCAATCTACAATATTCATTGTACTTAGTTCCAATGCACCTACAAAACTAGTAAGCTTTGTCGTTCAATCCCAGGGAAATGTCTTCAATTCGTTCCCCGACAATGATGCCAAGAATGTTAGCACTAGGAATCACCCTCATATTTCATAGAAGGTAAGCCCAGTACCCATCAGGTTATGTGTAAATGTGAATGAGTTTTAAAGAGGTAAAATGGACAAAAATAAAGATAATAATGTTATAACTCAGAAATCTAGGCTAGCATACATAAGCAATTGAGGTCTTGATCAACTTCAGTCAGTAAGTGGGAGTAAAGGTGAATAGAGGGAAGACTTTGGTGAGGAAAATGTAGAGGTTTTCTATGGACATCGGGTCTTCAAGTAGCCTAAGCAAGAAAACTTCAAACATGAGATCTTCTTGAATTCAATGTTTAAGGAAACTAAAGAACATCATAATAATACTATAATCAAACATTCATCATAATATCACCACAAAAATTCATATGAATCATTCAAGCATAAATAATTTAGAATCACAGTCAAATAAGCTAGAGTAAGAAAGATGACTTTGATTAAGATTAATCATGAAGTCTCAAATCAAGTACATAACCAGTTAACTAGTAGCTTCATCAAAATATTACAAAATAAGGGAGCCTATCTCAACCATTCGAACCTACTGAAGAATTTAAACTGTCTATTTACAACAAAAAGGAAAGGAAACAATAGGAGGTGCGAGTTGTCCTTCCTCCCATGAAAATATCCAAATATTTATTTCCTCTAACAACTAAGCTAACAACAAAGCTATAAAAAAGGAAAAAGTTGGCCAATGATCCAACCAACTTTGAACTGACTTGATCTTCTTTGATGTGCTTTTCCATGCATGCCAAGTGTCCTTTAGAGGCTTTAAAATTGTCATCATGCTACTAGCTACCATACTTTCCTTCCTCCACATCATCATCCACTCACAAAGATGATAATTTGATCCCCTTGATTCTTGGTACCTGTTGGTAGTGTCTTTCGGTAGCAAGCTTTTGTAGCGTCCCCAACAAATTCCTTGTATTTCCATAACATGACCTCCAAAATAGGCATGTCGAAGTGGGTAGCACCAGGCTTGTGTATCTCTATGAAAAATTCATCCTCTGTCAAAATTTCAGTAGCGCCTACCTGTGCAATTCACTCCCTGTTAAAATTTTGATAGCACTTACCTGTGTAATTCACTCTCTATTAAAATTTCGGTAGCGCTCATCTGTGTGTCTATGTCTGCGTGAAATTCGGTAGCACCCAGCTAAATTCGTAGAACCATCATTTCAACGTTGACATATTTGGTATCAACCTCGATAAGTTAGCAGCACCATCGCTACACTAGTCTTAGGAGATTGGGCAATGTTATAAGAAACATACTGATAGAACATGAAAATTAGGCAATTTTGTAGTGCCATAGCGCTACAGAATGTCTGTGCTACTACTGTTGGAGAGATTAACTCTTTGTATAAAACCAAAAAACTCTAAGAAGTATACATTAGAAGCCTGTATAGGTGGAAAAAGTAGTATTTCCTCAATTACTTATCCTTGGAAAAAGGGGCCATTCTAAAAAATGGATCTCACCTTTCACCAATCATTTCATCGACCTGACACTCCTTCTTGTGGAAGGAGGAATTCGCTTTGGCACAATAGAATGCTTCCTTTTAGCAGTGATAGGCTTCTTCAATGGAGCTATGCATTCCTTGCTTACTAGATTCTCCTTTTCAATAGTAGCTTCAACCAACACATTCAAGTTTCTTTGAGCCATCTCATCCTGGAATTGTTGCAATTATTCTTTGAGCTTTATGTTCTGACATTGAAAGTCTTTGGATTTCCTATAGAGGTTATTGACTTTCCTATGAAGAGGTTGGGATCTTCTTGATGAAAATATTATTATATCAAGAGTGTGGATATGACCATCTATGAGCTCTTTCATCTTAATCCTTTCAAATAGGGCTTCAGATTTCAGACGAGCCACCTCCTTCCTAGATTCTCTGAGTTGTTTAATCAATCTTTTGAAGGTCTGGTTGCTAGGTGGAGTGGTGATGTGGACAGTCTCAACATGATTTTTTATGGCTTCATCTTCTTGTTTCTCAGGGATTACTTCTTCTATATCAACAGGCTTCTCAATATCTTTTCCCTTATCCCTCTTCTTCTTTGGAATGGAGACCTTTGGAAGGACATGTTCTTCAATTGCTCCATTGAGATCTGATGACCTTGTGAAAGGACTTCTGATCTTGGTGCTATTTGTTGAAGGAGATGAATAAAAGTGTAGTTTCCTTCCTTTCTTGGTTGTGGATTTAGTAGAGGAAGGGACCTCTTCTAGTTTTGGTGCAGGAGGGGGTGGAAGGTCTCTCTATGGAGAATGGTAAGCCCCCTCCTCATTTCTTGCAACCTCCTTAATGGCTTCTTGATCTTGAACAAGGGCCTTACTCTTTATTTTCTTGTTGGCTCTCATTGTAGAAGCATTGGTGGATGGAAAAGGGATTGGCATCTGTGACTTAGGAGTAGCTTCTATCTCTAATTTCAAGTGAGAAGTAGCAATGAAGTGTTCCCATGAGATGTTCCTCTTTCTCAGCTCTTCATAAAACAACTTTATAATCAACCCAGAATGCAAAATGCTAGTATCCATAGCCTTTGATTTGGATTGAACCCTATATGACATTTTGCCTATGCTTCTCAACAAATAGAAGGGAATGTTCATTTCAAATTTTCTAGTAAAATGCAACAGAATCCTTATATGGTACTGGTATAATGTATTGAAACTCCCCTCACATGTGAAGTACCTTTGAATGATTCTCAACATTTTATCAAACTCTCCAACCAGATGACTTCTGGGTACCCCTTTGGATAGATTGTCAGTTTGATATTCAGTCTTAAGGAAATCTTTGGAAAAGGCTGCATCCAAGGACATGGATTTAAACCAATTAGCTCTAGTGATATTGATCCTTGTAGCTATTTAAATAGAGGTCTCAAACATTTCAAATTATAGGTCCCCTACCTTAGTCTTCAGGCCATCAAAATGTAAGGCAAATTTCCTTTCCACCTCAGGATGACCCCTCTGCATATTTTGGTAGAAAGTGAGGCAACCCACCCTTTAAAAATTTATCTAGCCATGGGCTCTGCCTCAAATAAATGAATGTCTGCAAGCTTGGTTATAACCACAGTACCCCCCTTATGTGACTTATTCTTATGAGCAGTCTCCATAGTTTAAGATGAAAGGTTTAAAAACTATAGTGCATTAATGCCCAGGAAACAAAGAGTCAAACTTCAATAAGAGACAGTGAATAGTGGTTGCCCCTTTCCAGGAATATCCCCTAACTCAACTAGTTTCTATCTTAGGAAACAATGGTTGTGAATTTCCCTCCCTTTTCTGTTCATAAATATTAAAAAATGAGGAATAATAAGGTGAATAAAGAGATCAATGCAATTGTCTCTGCAAACTGGGTCAAAAATAGTCCAACTCAAAAGGTAGAGGAGGTAGGGGAAAAGGCAGCGTTGTTTCAGCAATGATTCTCGATAGCACACTACGCATACAGGAGATAAATCTTGCTTGGGCACTCATAACTTGGGAGCATGGAGAGCATATGTCTTAATAATGATAACCTGGTGATGGTGACTGTAGGTTTGAGTGGAAGAAAAACTGATAGGAAAGCGCAAGGGAAAATACCTCCTCCAATTATGGAGGCACGATCTCCACCCAAAATCCAAGCAATAATTAATCCTTGAAATTGATATGCAGATGAGTAAAACCATGGAATACCTAGAGAATTATGATAACTCGAAGTTTTAGCAAAATCTTAGGAGAGTATTACAAGCAACTCGGCCTTTGAATCCACCTCAACATCTGATCTTGTAATGCCATTGCAAACTGGTCCGAATTGGTAGTTTTTGCAGCACAGAGTTTTGAACTTTCAAAATTCAAAAA
Organism: Picea abies; assembly: GCA_900067695.1. NCBI lineage: Eukaryota > Viridiplantae > Streptophyta > Pinopsida > Pinales > Pinaceae > Picea > Picea abies. The sequence continues at coordinate 19,385 of CBVK0103774422.1, forward strand.
ACGTTAGCAAGCTCATAAAGACTGAAACCTCGAAGGCATATTTTAACTAACCACGGTGCTGAAAAAAAGGTAGAGATGACATCAGTGATATAATAGCAAATCATGGTAAAAGATGAAGGACAGGGACTGTGCTATGGAAATTCCTAGTGAGTTGGCAGCGCTCCCTTTCAAAAAATGATTTGACCATTAAGAATAGGACAAAAGCACAACATGGCAAGGCTACAGAGGCATGAGTGAGGAGGGTGACATGTCAAGTCAAGCTGTTCATGGAGTGAGTCAAAATTAGTGTCAAATCATGTAGGGGATCAAAACATAAGTCATGAAAATGAGCCTAGGCCAAAATTTTATGTGAGGGTCAAAATTTGAGTCATGAATTAAGCCTTTATTCATCAAATTCACCTAAGTAAATCACACATTTAAGAGACAAGTTAAAATTAAAAAATCTAAAGGCTTAGAAAAACCAAAACTAACGGCTAAAGACCCAAGGCAACTTAGTGTGATAACAAGTTCAAAATTAAATTCTGAGCATTTTCAATTTTTGGTCATTTTCCTAGATCCAAGTAAAGATGCCTGCAAGCACTAAGCTTGTTGACAAGCTAGAAGGTGTGGAAATATTATATTCCTGGAAGTATATGATTTCACTCATTCTTGAAGAAAATAACCTAGCAAGATTCACTAAATAAGATGTACCAGAACCTGTCAATGTCACAGCTAAAGAAAAACACCAAAAGGACACAGTTAGGGCCAAAAGAATCATTGAAGATTCTATTAAGGATCACTTGATTCCTCAAGTGGATTCAAATAAGAATCCAAAATAAATGTTTGATTCCCTAACCATATTATATGAAGGAAGGAATGTCAATCGGAAGATGAATCTAAGAACTCAACTCAAAAGTAGAAGGATGCAGAAAGGAGATACAATTCAGGAATATTTCTCCAGAATATCACAATTCAAAGAACAAATAGAAGCAATTGAAGATACTATAGATGAATATGAACTTATAATGACATCCCTTAAATGATATCACAATACCTTGGGATGCATTCATCCAAAATATTTGTGCAAAACGGAGAAACTACACTTTGACCATCTTTGGGAAGAATTTGTTCAAGAAAAAGCAAGAGTAGCTAACCAAGAAGAATTACTATCAAGATATGAAGATCAAGCCCTAGATACTCATACTAAAGGAGGAAGAAAGATGCCTTAATTACAGAAAGAAACTCGTAAGGAGTCTCACCCCCAAAAAAAATTCATACATAAAGAATCTCACCCTCCAAGGAGATTCCAAAAGTTTTAGAAAGGTCAAATAAGAGAAAAATATTTCTCATCCTACCAATGTTACCATTGTGACAATATGGGACATATTGCTAAGAATTGTCCAGTTGGACGAGAAGAATACAATAAGAGAAACAGCAGGCACCATGCCCATGCAGTTGTAGATGAAGAGCCACCCAAAAATATGATAAAAGAACATATTGAATACTATGTCTTAATCTATACCCTCTCAGGATCAGTGTCACTTGGTGAGGACACTTGGCTCATAGATAGTGGTGCTTCCAAGCACATGACAAGTCAAAGAGACAATGTCTCTTTCCTTATAGAAAATAAGTTTCCCCAAAAAGTTGCACTTAGATATGATTATCAATACCCTATCAAAGGAGTAGGAGAATCAAATTACAAACTTGATTCAGGGACCCCAATGAAGATGAAGGATGTACTATATGTACCAGTTTTGACAAAGAACCCCAATGAAGATGAAGGATGTACTATATGTACCAGTTTTGACAAAGAACTTAATTTCTATCTCATCTTTAGAGAAGAAAGGCTTCATAGTTTCCTTCATAGATGGATAATTTCTTATGTGCCCCAAAGGAAAAACCATGGAAGAAGCAATTTTTATTGGAAAAGAAGAAGGTGGATTGTGTAAGATAAAGGGTCACTCAGAAGCAGCCTTGACCCTTTCCATTGAGAATCCATGTGAACTTTGGCATACAAGATTAGCCCACATCAACTACAAAGAATTACCATATGTAAGAAAAGCACTCACATGTCTACCAGAATTCAAGGTTGACCATGAATGAGCGTGCAATGGATGTGCACAAGGAAAGAACATCAAGAACTCCTTCCCGAAGAGAGACAGTAAAGCAGAAGGAGTCATATATCTCATTCACTTGGATGTATGTGGCCCAATTCCATCAAGCTCCATCAGTGGGTATGTATAGTATGTATCTTTTATTGATGAATATTCTCGCAAAACCTAGGTTTACTTTTTGAAATCAAAAGATGAAGTGTTCAGTAAATTCAAGGAATTCAAAGCCTTGATAGAGAA
>CBVK0103774467.1:0-23601 GCA_900067695.1 Picea abies
GACTAAGACTCAGACTCAGAGTCATCATCTACATCCTCAACATGAGTAGAGTCAACAGGGGGATTCCAAGCCTGGCTTGATTCCCCTTATCCAGAAGGCAAAGATACAGTTGCAACATCAGTGCACACATTCTCTTGATGTGGTTGGGGATCCAAATCCATCTAGGAAAGGTCTTCATTGTCAAAAGTTGTTGGCTGAGTCTCTTTCTTTTTTTATTTTTTAAAAAATATTTGCAAATCCCCACTTTTCCGGTCGTACGGAACTGGTCAAAAATGGTTTGAATGTCCGGTTTAAACTGATAAACCCTGTGAACCGGTAGGACCGACTGGTTTTACCGGTTTCGTCGGATTCTCGTAACACTTATTACCAATCATACAAACATTATTTACTATAGATTCGCGAGATACAAATCAATTGGTTTGTATGGGGTTTAGTCTTTATTAAATCACAAATTCAAATTTCACTAAAAAAATTGAGAGTTGAAACCATTTAAAGGAAAATTTCACTTTCCATAAACAAAATTCTATAACCAACTAGATTTACAACAACCATAAATAATTCCACCATAAAAATTAATCACTCCAACCTATATATATTTTCCAATCATTCAAGAAAGCAAACCCTAATGGGTTTATAATATTTCTTTTCCATCATAAACATAAACTTGATTGACAGCATTTAATGTGTCGATATAGAATTTATGTTTGAAAAGAAAGATGTCGATATAGAATCTATGTTTGCAAAGAAAGATGTGAAGCGAGATGAAGATCCTCATGGGCCTGCTAGCATGGGCCTGCCCTAGCAGGACATTGAATAACTCAATCAAAAAATCGTGATGGTTTCCTTAACTTTGGGTTTGGGCCAGAAATCATGGTACCCTCACAATCGTGATGGTTTTTTAAACTTTGGATCTGGGCAAGAAATCATGGTACACTCACTATAATTGGATGTTGGTTTAATTTATAACGAATATAGGAATATTTTTTAAAAAATAAAAAATTCCATGTTTTAAAAACTTTGAAAAGGACATAATCAAAATCACGGAGAAAATATACATATCTTGCATCAAAAATTAAATGAGCACAAAGATGGATTTGCGAATAATTAAAATTTCAAAATATTTGTATTTTATTTAAATCATAATTGGGAAATTTTACATTATAAAAAAAGTTGTAGTTGAGGTTTACAAGGAGATTACAAAATTGGTTAGTCTTAAATTTCAAGCAAATTTACCAACTCCTTATTTGCTGAATACAGAAAATACTCATGTTTATAAAAAATTCTTTCCATATTTTTTTACATGAGTAAATTTTGACAAATTGCTTACATAATCAAAGATAATCAGTTTATGGATAAACTAGATTAAGTCCTTGTTGCTCCTTCTAATCCCAATTTGTCTTGATTTGGTGGTTCTGGTTGTCACCATTGGCTATGTTACTTTAGCATTTGGTGAAGTCCTTGTTACTCCTTTCAATCCCAATTTGTTTTGATTTGGTGGTTCTGGTTGTACTAAAATTTCATCTTCTTCAACCTGATCTTCTCCAACCTGATCTTCTCAGCTAGCCTTAGTGCAAGGGCTATGGCTCCTGATTTGAAACAAGAGGAATAGCAAAATCCTCTTCCACCATATCCTATGGTGCTTAGTCCTGCTGCAATGGAAGGTATTTATTTTTATGGTGTATCCTTAGTTTTTTTTGGATCCACTTTTGGCTCTTTCATGGGTGGGTCCAAATCAGGTGGGGATTTGAAACAAGAGGAATAGCAAAATCCTCTTCCACCATATCCTATGGTGCTTAGTCCTGCTGCAATGGAATGTATTTATTTTTTATGGTGTATCCTTAGTTTTTTTTGGATCCACTTTTGGCTCTTTCATGGGTGGGTCCAAATCAGGTGGATCTTCCTTATCAATCAATTGATGTTCTTCTTTAGCTCGAACTCACCATGTTGGTTTAGGCTGATGCTTCCTAACTTTCCTTGGTTTTTTTGGGCAATGCACTGCTAAATATCCTAAATTAGGAGGTAAACCCAAATCAAAATCAAATAAAACTTGAAATTAGGTGGAACCGACAAGCTCTTTCATAATCATAATACCCAAAATTATTCCAATCTGATACTAGCATCAAATCTGAAGTGAGTGTCGTTTCAAGTTCTAAATTAAGTGGTACTGACAAGCTCTTTCGTAATCACAAATACCCAGAATTATTCAGCTGGAGTGTGAGCAAGTTCGTTTTGCTTTCTTCGTGAGCCAAAACAAATCAAAGTTCTTCTCCCTGAAGGATCCGATATTAAAAAGCATTTCATTTCAATAATCGGATTTACGAAAATAATGGACACTTTCGTTTCAATCTTCAAAACCCGCAACAAATCCTCGGTGAATGATTCCTAAAACAAATTGTGAAAAATATTTGGCCATTCACAAAAGACCAATCATTAAGAATATAGATCTTCGGAAATTCAATTGCACAGTCATTGCCCTGGCTTCAGATAACCCATACAGTTTGAAGCTTGCAAACCATAACCCTTGTTTCCTATTCTAAGTACTAAAACGATGAATGTTTACATCACAAATGCGAAATATACCCAAACAGGAGAAGGGTGCAGTTGTTACGTGATTTTATAGCAATTAAAAGGCTTGACAAGTTTGGGTTCTGTCCACTGGATTCTTGCCAGTGCCAAATAAGCCTATTTGCTCAGAAAAACTTTGTTCAATCTACTGTTTCGGCAGGGTACACAGATGGCCCGATCCTCAAGGTAGAAATGGGTTATTTGCAGAAAGCATATTGTTTGTAGGGACTGTCCAGATGAGCAGAAGAAAGGCCAATTTCGTGTGAAGGGGTCGCATGGACATGCAAGCCATGTCCACCGTTAGATTTAATCTATGGTTGTGACTGCTTGCTCGGTATTTTTCCTTGAACTTTTTCAAACAATATTTTATATGCAACATACTAGATGTGGATCAATGTACTGTGTATTTTAACTTTGAATTTAATAAACATCGGGAAGGATAAAACAAACATTTGGATACAAATCTCTTCATGTTTATTTATTTTATTTCAATAATTGGGGTGAACTTTAAAAACTCACTTAATTTTGTGTATGTGATTTGAACTGTATGAAGATTAAGTTAATTTTTTTTTACAAGAATATTCCTTATTTTTGGCAGGAGTCAGTAACTTACAGAGTTTAAGTTTAAGTTTTTTTATAAGAATATTTCTTATTTTTGGTAGGAGTCAGGGACTTACAGAATATCACTCTTGAGATATGTCAATCTGAGAATTCTCAGTTAAATGTCAAAAACAACCACCTTAATCGAACCTGGATCAGTGATGAAAAACTCTCACCAATTAACCACTGAAAACTCAAATCACTGGTTATAAAAAGTATTATTTCATATGCCAATTAAGCTATAAAAAGTATCATTTCATATGCCAATGAAGCTATAGATTTTCACTTATGTCAAGACACCAATCGTTATACTAATCTTGCCATTAAATGCTTGTGGATTTGGCAAACTTTATTGCAAATCATACTGGGAGTTATATCATGTGTCTGTCTTGTGACGAAGAACTTATACAGTACAGAACTTGAGATTGAAAGTTGTTTTATTAGGGATGGGTAGAATCACATTGTTATTGATCTCGCCTAGACCTCACACGCACTAAGAGCTAGGCTCATATACCTACGAGTTGTGACATTTGGTGATTACGAAACATCGCTAGACATTTAATTGTCATAAAATCATATTTTAAAAAACAAAACCAAAGCAATATTAACTGGGAACTTGCTATAGGAGAGGCAACATGACAAAAAGGTCTTGTCATTCAATCAAATACAATCAACTCAAGAGGCAATATTTTCCAGGCCCGAGACAAAATATCCATGTCTCACAAAATCATATTTTAAAAAACAAAACCAAAGCAACATAAACTTGAACTTGTATAGGAGAGGCAATATGACAAAAACAAAAAAAAAGTCTTTTCATCCAATCAATCCAAGCGGTAATATTTTAAAGGCCTGGGACAAAATATCCATCCAATCAATGCAAGAGGTAATATTTGAAAGGCCTGGGACAAAATATCCAGGTAGGTTAGAGGAGAGGCAATATGACAAAAAGGTCTTGTCATCAAAATCAAATGCAATCAACCCAAGAGGCAATATTTCCAAGGCCCGAGACAAATATCCAGGTCTAAGGTTATGAAGATTAGAAAGATTAAATGGGTAGGTTAGAGGAGAGGCAATATGACAAAAAGGTCTTGTCATCAAAATCAAATATCCAGGTAGGTTAGAGGAGAGGCAATATGACAAAAAGGTCTTGTCATCAAAATCAAATACAATCAACCCAAGAGGCAATATTTCCAAGGCCCGAGACAAATATCCAGGTCTAAGGTTATGAAGATTAGAAAGATTAAATGGCCAATGAAAAGTATAATGTCCTTGAAATTGAACAGTGCTCCCAAAATGCAAATTTGGGTTCGTCCGTACATCAAGTCTAAAATTGTTAAAGGTTGAAATTCATGTCTCTTTAGAATATGATTTTGGAACGAGAACTTAAACATCTCCATTCTCATATCTTAACAATAATCGTATATCAAAAAACATATCCAAACAAACAATCAATAATCATAATCATAGTTAAAATTGTGTAATGTTGAAATTATATACTTACAAATTTATAACTCATTATTTAAAATCTAATTAAAATGAAATTAATAAATGCTCACAAAAATATTCATTATAATTATATCACTTTTCAATTAATGATTTAATATTAAGAATTTATTATATTTCTCTTATAATTTTAAGAGGGGTATATATGTGGTTAAATGTATATATAATAAGGTTGACTTAATAGAGGGTTCATGTTTTTAATAAAAATATGTATATATAAAGATCATTATGGTCATTATTGTAAACATAGATATAATGATTTGAATATATGAATATATTTGGTTATTTCAAGGATCTCTGAGTGTATAAGGAGTTATTATGTGACTTTTACCACCTAAACTAGCACTCTTGTGAAAAGTCCCAACATAGATGCTAACTTGGGGTAAGCATCATTGTCACCTCAATACACTTCCCCCTTCACTTTAGACCAACACCTAAAAGCCACGGGGTATCCTTATTTGATTAAGTAGCCCTCTTAGTGAATTAATTACCATGCAATCTTATGATTTACTTCAAAGAATCCACAAAATGTATAACAATTAGATGCATGTAAGGATTCTAATAAGTGATTAAATGCTTCAAAGATAACCAATTGGAAACAATAGCCTAAACCACTAATATATCCACTTGAGAAAGAGGGTTAGGAGCTAGTGGATATGTGCCAAATCCAATATGAAAGATGAACAACACTAGCAACTTCAGATTTGCATTTATATTTATCACTCAACACATGAAACTTCAGAAATTTCAGATTCATAGCATAGAAAAGACCATCTAAGAGAGATTATGCACTAAAAAGCAAGAAGTCTTGGATGTTTCCACTTGGGCAACAGTTATGCTATGCAACAACAACCCAACAAGTGTTAGAAAGAATTCCTAAAGACATATAACCATTAACTAAACAAGAACTTGCAAAATAAATGGTGAATCCTCCTCATGTTTCCACCTTAGCACTTGGAATTCACCAAAATAATCTCCAAATAAAAGATGAGCAATTATAAACATGTTAGCGAATAAATTTGCCACTAGATATGTAAGATAAACTTATAGAAGCAATCTAGAACTGAAATAGAGGCTGGCTATGAATAAGAATACACCTTTAAACACCAAACTCTAGCCTTAGGGTTTCACCAAATATGATTTCTATTGTTGCAATTTAATTTCCAGATTTGAGAAATGTCTTAAATCAGCCCACAAAACATTAGATAAGATCTTGAAACATAATTGTGTAGGATGGCTTTTCCTTCTTAAGGTTAGAGATGAGTAATTAAGCACAAACCCTTAGAAAACACTATTAACTTTGCACTAGACTATGAAAGAAATCTAAATAAAGATTTTTATTTGATTTTTCACAATTGATTTTTTCTAAACAAACAAAAATAAAAGGGTTTTGAATTTTACGGGTTTTTGGTTGGTTGTTGGGAGAAGACAAGTGTCTTTCTCCAATTAGGGCTTATGGGGTCAAGAAGTATGTTCATCCAAAATTTGGTCACTTCTACCTTAAGGATTAGGGTAATAGATTAGAAACTCAAGGGTAGAGTAATCTCTCACCTAATCAAGATAAGGTATGAGGACCAAGGCCCTACAAGAAGGGATTCCATAAGGGAAAAACCTTCACCAACAAGATCAACTATGACTTGAATAAAATACTTGAAACCCTTGTTAAGAAACCAAAAGAAAAACAAGACAAAAGATTGAGCACTTACCAAACCAACAAAGGAAGATGGAAGAGATAGAAACCCTAAACATCTTTCTCTCAAGTGGTTGAGTAACCCTTCAAATGGATTGATCTTGTTAGCTAGTAGAAATCTTGAATTATCATAACAAATCTTTGATGCACCAAGAAAAAGAGAGGTCCAAGAATTAACACCAAAAACCTTCAATATGTAGATCTTCAACAAATTGTATTCTCAAATGATCTCCAACAACAATAACCAATTGAAATGAGAGGAAAAGATGAGACTTCTAATCCTTCTCATTCTTTATATCTCCTAAAATCTAACCTAGAAATCTTAAAAAAAAAAAAAACTTATCATCCACATAATGAAGGAGACTAAGTCCATCTACAAGTGATTTGAACTGTATGAAGCGCAAGTCACTTGTTATAAAAAGTATTATTTCATATGCCAATGAAGCTATAGATTTCATTTATGTCAAGACACCGATCGTTATACTAATCTTGCCATTAAATACTTGTAGATTTGGCAAACTTTATTGCAAATCATACTGGGAGTTATATCATGTGTCTGTCTTGTGACGAAGACCTCATACTGTACAGAACTTGAAATTGAAAGTTGTTTTATTAGGGATGGGTAGAATCACATTATTATTGATCTCGCCTAGACTTCACACGCACTAAGAGCTAGGCTCATATACCTACGAGTTGTGACATTTGGTGATTACGAAACATCGCTGGACATTTAACTGTCAAAAATCATATTTTAAAAAACAAAACCAAAGAAACATAAACTTGGAACTTACATAGGAGAGGCAATATGACAAAAAGGTCTTGTCATCCAATCAAATAAATCAACCCAAGAGGCAATATTTTCCAGGCCCGAGACAAAATATCCAGGTCTCACAAAATCATATTTTAAAAAGTAAAACCAAAGCAACATAAACTTGAACTTACATAGGAGAGGCAATATGACAAAAAGGTCTTGTCATCCAATCAACCCAAGAGGCAATATTTTCCGGGCCCGAGACAAAATTTGCAGGTCTCACAAAATCATATTTTAAAAAACAAAACCGAAGCAACATAAACTTGAACTTATATAGGAGAGTCAATATGACAAAAAGAGGTCTTGTCATTAAATCAAATACAATCAATCCAAGAGGTAATATTTTCAAGGCCTGGGACAAAATATCCAGGTAGGTTAAAGAGGAGAGGCAATATGACAAAAAGGTCGTGTCATCAAAATCAAATACAATCAACCCAAGAGGCAATATTTCCAAGGCCTACAAAATATCCAGGTCTAAGGTTATGAAGATTAGAAAGATTAAACGGCCAATGAAAAGTATAATGTCCTTGAAATTGAACAGTGCTCCCAAAATGCAAATTTGGGTTCGTTCGTACAACAAGTATGAAATTGTTAATGGTTGAAACTCAAGTCCCTTTTGAATATGATTTTGGAAAGAAAACTTAAACATCTCCATTCTCATACCTTAACAATAATCGTATATCAAAAAACATATCCAAACAAACATTCAATAATCATAGTTCAAATTGTGTAATGTTGACATTATATACTCTACAAATTTATAACTCGTTATTTAAAATCTAAGTAAAATGAAATATCAAGATGCTCACAAAAATATTCATTCTAATTATATCCCTTCTCAATTAATGATTTAATAATAAGAATTTATTATATTTCTCTTATAACCTTACTAGGAGTATATATATAGTTAAATGTATATGTAATAAGGTTGGTTTAATAGAGGGTTCATGTTTTAATAAGAATATGTATATATATAGATCATTATGGTCATTATTGTAAACATAGATATAATGATTTGAATATATGAATGTATTTGGGTTATTTGGAGGATCTTTGAGTGTATAAGGAGTTATTATGTAACTTGTTACCACCTAAACTAGCACTCTTGTGAAAAGTTCCAACATAGGTGCTAACTTGGGAAAACAAGATGGGAATTGCACCAGTCACATCCATACACTTCCTCCTTCATTTTAGACCAGCGCCTAAAAGCCAGGGGGGTATCCCTATTTGATTAAGTAAACCTCTTAGTGAATTAATTACCATCCAATCTTATGATTTACTTCAAAGAATCCACAAAATGCATAACAATTAGATGCACAAGGATTACAATAAGTATTAAATGCTTCAAAGATAACCAATTAGGAACACTAGCCTAAACCACTAATATATCCACTTGGGAAAGAGGGTTAGGAGCTAGTGGATGTGTGTCAAATCCGATATGAAAGATAAATAACGCTAGCAACTTCAGATTTGCATTTATATTTATCACTCAACACATGAAACTTCAAGAGAGGAAAAAACCACTTTCAAGCTACTTTAGGGCACAAAGAGTGAAGCCAAATAACATAAATCAATGGTGCAATGTGTGTTTTTGATTACTAGATGATTAAATGCTAAGAAAAGGACAATCTTAGCTTTGTCCACACTTCTAAATATGTTGTATGATAAAATAACGCAGAAATTTCAGATTCATAGCATAGAAAAGACCATCCAAGAGAGAGATTATGTACTAAAAAGCAAGAAGTCTTGGATGTTTCCACTTGGGCAACAAATATGTTATGCAGCAACAGCCCAACAAGTGTTAGAAACAATTCCTAAAGAAATATAACCATTAACTAAGCAAGAACTTGTAAAATAAATTTCCACGTTAGCACTTGGAATTCACCAAAATAATCTTCAAATAAAAGATGAGCAGTTATAAGCACTTTAGTGAATAAATTTCCACTAGATATGTAAGATAAATTTATAGAAGCAATCTAGAAATGAAATAGAGGCTGGGCATGAATAAGAATACACATTTAAACACCAAACTCTAGCCTTAGGGTTTCACCAAATCTGATTTCTATCGCTGCAATTTAATTTCCAGATTTGAGAAATGTCTTAAATCAGCCGATAAAATGTTAGATAAGATCTTGAAACACAATTCTATAGGATCATTTTGCCTTCTTAGGGTTAGAGATGAACAATTAAGCACAAACCCTTGAAGAAAATTGTCTAGGAAATAGGAAACACCATTAACTTTGCACTAGACTGTGAAAGAAATCTAAATAAATATTTTTATCTGATTTTTTACCATTATATTTTTTCTAAACAAACAAAAATAAAAGGTTTTGAATTTTACAATTTTTTTGTTGGTTGTTGGGAGAATACAAGTGCCTTTCTCCAATTAGGGATTATGGGGTCAAGAAGTACGCCCCTCCAAAATTTGGTCACTTCTACCTTAAGGATTAGGGTAAGAGATTAGAACATGAAAGGTAGAGTAATCTCTCACCTAATCAAGATAAGGTATGAGGACGGAGGCCCTACAAGAAGGGATTCCACTATTAGGAAATGAGAAACACTTCCACACTATACCTAGCAGAAGAGAGGAAGAAAGAACTAATCAAGAAAATAAATGACAAAGCATTCACAATACACAAAGATTTTACCCTAGAAACCCAAACAGGAAAACCAACATTCCTTGAGTGTTTTGCTCTCTTGTTGTCTTATTTTTCCAGAATAAAAGGTTACATGCCTAACCTTGGTCTACACTTAAGACACAATTGACATCATACCTTCTTGTTTTACACAAAAACAACCCTGTAGCCAATTTGTCTTACATCTACATGACCAACAACCTCTGCTAAGAGATTGATCTCATGATTATTGATTAACCTCTGCAGTAATACAACACACTAGTTATTTATAAGATTTAGAGTAGGAAAAACCCTAAATAAATATGCCCAAAAGTGGTTACAAATCCACGTAGATCATTGGATACCAATCCCATGAATCTCAGTATTCTATTACAGTCAACTAACAGTCACATTACCAATCAACCTACATTTGGTCTTCAATCGGTTTCCACATGAACTCCTATCAACCTCTTGTCAGCTGACCTCTTTGACTTGTTGTTGGTCACCTCGACTTCGACTTGTTTTCGATCACTTCGACATTCGAATTTCACTTTGAGTCGATCCACCTCGAATATGTTTTCACTATAAAGAATAAAAAAACCCTACATTCTCCCACTTGTTGACTTCTTTTTTGAATCGAGAGTTTCCTAAAATTTTGTTCAAAGACCCAGGGCAACAATTCCCATTTCCTCTCTACGCCAAGAAAATTTCACAACACTCACAGACTTGGTCAAAGATCCTACTATGTTTTCCAACGTGTCTACTTTCTCCAGTAACACCTTGGTACTTTCCACCATGTCTCTCATGAAATAGTATTTTACATCAATATGCTTAGTCGTGGAATGATAAGTTGGGTTCTTTTCTAGGAACATTTCACTTTGACTATCACAATTTATTTCCATAGATCTCTTCTCAAACCCGATCCTTGAACACAGTCGCTGAAACCATATTTCTTCTTTTCTTCCATGAGTGGATCCCATGTATTCATCTTTTTTTGTTGACAAGGATATGACCATTTGTCACTTACTCATCCATCTAATTTCTCCACCAAACATCTTGAACACATATCCACTGGTCGACCTTTGTTGATCCAGACCTCCAGCCCGGTCAGTGTCGACAAATCCATGTACATCTATTTCACTGTTAGCTTCATGTTTTCCTTGGTAGAATATAGCATAATATTTTATGCCACACAAATATATGAACACTCTCTTGACAGTTGTCCAGTTCTCTTTTCCAGGTGTCGACATGTATCTTCTCAACACTCCCAGTGTAAAATAAATTTCTGGTTGAGTGAAAACCATCACATACATTATACTACCAACAACACTTGCATATGTAACACATGCCATGCCCTCTATTTATTCCTATGTCTTTGGACACTATTCAACAGTTAGCCTTGCTCCCACAGGAATTGGCACATTTACAAGTTTGCAATCCTACATGTTGAAACATTTCAAAATTGTTTCAATCTATTTCCTCTGGTTCAACCAAATCTTTCTAACTGTTCGATCTCTCTTGATCTCCATTCCCAAATTGAAGTTCGCTACACCGAGATACTTCATGTTGAACTTGGAGGATAACTACTTATTCACCTCCTTTATTGTGTCCATGTTGTTTCTGATTATCAACATGTCATCAACATACAATTCTACATATATGAAACACCCACCTTCTTCCTTGGAATATATGAAGTGATCATCCTTACTTCTCACAAATACAAAAGTAAGGATGTATGTGTCTAAATTTTGGTACCACATCCTTGGTGATTTCTTTAGACCATAAAGGGATCTTTTCAATTTGCACACTAGCTCTTTCTTTCCCTTTACTACAAATCCTTCAAGTTATTTCATGTAGATTTCTTCTTCCAAGTCCCCATGTAGGAACATTGTCTTCACATCCATTTTCTTTATTTCAAGATCAAATGTTGCATCCAGATACATTAGTAGTCTAATGGAAGTTAGTTTTGAAACATGGGAAAAATTATCACCAAAGTTGAATCCTTCGACTTGGGAATATCCTTTCGCTACCAGTAGAGATTTGAATTTCTTAACTTGACCTGTTGCTTTCATCTTTTTCTTGAATACCCACTTTCTACCGAAGGGTTTTCTTCCATTAGGTAATTCGACCAAATCCCATGTCTCGTTTTTATGCAAGGATTCCATTTTTTCGACCATGGCGTCCTTTCAAAGTTTACCCTATGTTGAGTCGACTGCCTCCCCAACCAACTTGGGCTCCTCATCAGTGGAAAATAACACAAATGAAAAATGGAAATCGGTTGAGCTATACCTTTCAACTGGTTTTCTTATTCATTCATACCTCCTTACAATCAGAGTCAGTTTCTCCACATCTTCATCTGATTCAGTCAACTCATTTGAATCATCTTCTTTGTTCCTCAGTTCAAACCTCACCTTCTCTTAATATTTTTGTATTTGAACTCCTTCCGACTCGGAAGTTCCACCAACTTCCCTACATACCACATCTCAACTATACACTATTTCCCTCGATGTAAGATCCCAATGCTTATATCCTTTCATTCCATCCTTGTACCCAATGAAAATACACTTGACTGCCTTCTTGTGACAGTGAAGGATTCTTACTAAACCATGCCTCATGTGGATTCAAGTCAAATAGTTCCAACGAAAGAGACCTATTCACCAAATATTTTGCAATGTCAACTACCTCTGCCCATAATTCTTGTGTGATCTCGACACCACCGAGCATGCTCCTTTCCTTGTCCATCAATGTTATGTTTGTTCATTCAACAAATCCATTTTGTTGTGGGGTATATCATGTCGTATATTTGTGTGCTATACCACACTTACAAAACTACTCAAAGTCCTTTCAATAGAATTCACCACCATTGTTAGTTCTCAACACATTGATATTCTTATCTATTTGGTTTTCCACAAGAGATTTACTCTTTGAATTTCTCAAAAATATCTGATTTAATCCTTGGGAAATATATCCTATCTTCCAGGAAAAATCATTTATGAAGGAGACATAATATAGGTACCAACAAGTGAAGGGACTATTACATACCCAATCACATCACTAGGAATCAATTCTAGAATCCTCTTTTCCCTTGTAGCTCCATATGGGAACCTAACCCGATTTTTCTTTCCATATATGCAATGTTCACAAGAATCGACTTCCAAATTACAATTAGGAAAACCTTCAACCATACTTTTTTTTTGCATAGATCGAAGTCATTTTTCTCCAATGTGTCGTCCTTTGGTGCCATAACATGGTCGGGTTGACTTGATGAAGAAAAGTTGAGTCGGGTTGTGTCGACTCATCCCGAGTTGAGTCGATTTGACTTCAGGATCAACAATGTTGTTGCATCCAATCAATTTGACATTCCTAAACAACTTGTATAGGATTCCAATCCGAACTTATTTCATTAAAACCATCGCTCCCTTGACCATTTTTTATGCATCCTTATGAAAGAGAATGTGTAGTCCTGCATAACTCATCTTGCTAACAAATATCAGGTCTCTTTCCAAACCCATAATATGTAGCACGCCTGGAAGGGTTCTACTCCTCCCATCTTGCAATATCACTCAGACTCTTCCCCATCCAACAATTTTGGTTGTCAAGTCATCCCCTAAGAACACATCTCCACCTTCATATCTCTCATATTCATAGAACCATTCTCTATGAGGTGTCATATGAAATGGAATTCCTGAGTCAATCAACCAAACATCCTAATATGACTAAGTACTAGTTGATGCAAGTTATATATCACCTTCTTTATCTAAAGTTTATTTCTCTCAGTTGATTGTTTCTCGTCAAATCCTGTAATGACTTATATCGCTTTCAACTTGCAGTCCCTTTTTTAATTCCCAGCTTTATCAAAATTCGAGCATATTCTCATTAACTAAACTGGGGATTTAGATCTACCCTTCAACTTAGACTTTATACCAGAGAATTTTCCCTTATCTATGTCAATTGGTCAACCTCTCACCATTAAGGCATGTTTGGTCGATCATTCCATGCTCTTTCGTCTCATTTATTCTAATAATAGAGATGCAACCACGTCTTCTAGCACTAATGTGGTTGAATTACTCCATGCAGACATGACTAAACTATCCTAGGAGTCTAGAAATGAACATAATAGGCTAATACATTTCTCCTCCTCAATGATTTTAATATCCACAAATAATCACTAGCTTATCATGGTATTGAATTCATTCAAATGCTCAGTTACCAAGATCCCACCAATCATCCTTAAAAGATACATTTTCTTTCTAAGAAATAACTTGTTTACCAGGGATTTTGACTAGTACAAGCTTCCCAACTTGTCCCATAGTTTCTTGGATGATTCTCCACTTGATACATTCAACAACATTGGATATGAAATAAAAATTTGAATCATATTAATTTTCCCTCTTTCAAGTTTCTCCCATTATTCCCTTGACATACATGTCAGAATGGTACCTAGACGAACCACTACCCTTTATTCTCGATCTACGAGGAGATATTCAATTTTAAGATTCCAAAGCTTAAAATTTTGGCCATTGGATTTTTGTATCTCTATCCTCGATCTACTTTCCATTATTTCAAGCACAACTTTAAAGATCTCTGACTTACAACTCTCACTGTCCCTAGGGTTTAGCTCATATCCAAGATATCCTTACCAAAGCTCTAGCCTCTAATACTACAAGTATCATAACAACTTAGCTTGGCTCTGATGCCACATGTTAGGAATGGACATCCACACTAAACCTAATAGGAGAGAGAAGACATATTTAAATGAGAAAATAAATGACAAACACAATACACAAAGATTTTACCCTAGAAACCCAAACAGGGAAACCAACATTCCTTGAGTTTCTTGCTCCTTATTGTCTTATTCCTTAATAATAAATAGTTACATGACTAACCTTGGTCTACACACAAGAAACAATTTCCATCATACTCTCTTTCTTTACACAAGAACAACCATGCAACCAATCTGGCTTACATCTACATGACCAGTGATAGTTCTCATGAACAACAAATTTATAAAATCCCTAGTTTTAATTCCCACGAATTATAATGCAATTGTTTAAATGTGATTTAGGATGGTGAGCCGATGTGTTGGGGCGAAGATCTTTTATTGGTTTAATGTGGTCGAAGGACAAATGGTATATTATGTGCATTTAAATCATTAATTAAAATTGTAGTTGTTGGCTACGATAAGAAAGAGATGAAGAACGATGGGGGGATATGATTCTGCAAGAGAGAGGGGTCCAAGGGGGAATTATTCATGGGTATTAATCCAAGCCACATTCCTGAATTATTATCATTTGTATAACCTTTTATTATATGTTGTTGAGTGTTCCTAAAGCCAATCATTTAACTCATGTAAGAAAGTGGGTATGAGAAGTCACATCCCATAGTTATTGAGAGAATGGGCATGAGTACAATCATCCTTGGGAAGAGTGTGAGTCAAGAAAGCAAGCGAGAAGAAGGGAATTAGTATGAAGAATAGAGACAAGTTTTACTAGGAGATTTTGGGCAGCAAGAAGAGATTTGAGTGTTGGGAAGAGAACCAACCATGTTGTGCTTCAAGGAAACCATTGTTTGGTTGTGTTTTATGCTGAGAAAGAGGTTGGTGTGCCTATAAATCGGGTTGTAAGCCTGTGAAGTGTTTCTATGTTAAGGAAATGGCTCAAGAGCATTTTGAAGGTTGTTGTGAGAACTCCTTGGGCAGCTAAGAGTTCTTGGAAGTCCACAACTAAGATTTCTTGACCATTTGAGTGCATTAAAAGCCTTGATAAATGAATGGTATAGCATGAGAGACTCTAAATAGTGAAGGGGGTACATTCCTTAGGTTGTGCAAGTAGTAGGGAAGAGAGTTGGAGGATTGGAACTGATGTGGGAGTAGAACCTGGGTTTTGGGGCTATTGTGTGTGAATAGTGGATAGCCAAGAGATCTCAAGGGTGGCATGTTGTTGAGATAAAATGAGCACCAACGCCTATGGATGGGAGGTTCATCCTTCGTACGCAGTCAATTGGTTGATTATTAATATATGTGTTTATGGTTTATTATTGTGATTTCATTGTGTAAATATTTTATATGAATGTTGGGTATTTTTTTGTTTCCTGAACAATTGCATTCATGGTTTTTTTTATGTTGTTAGATGCATTTAGAATATGGTATCAGTGAAATGGTTAAATATGTGGGTGATTTATAATTGGTAAGCTACAGGAAATTATGTTAGCAGTGAATCTTATTTTTAATGTGTTGTTTGCATGTAATGTTCCTCAACTTGAGGTTGGGTGCGTTACATTATGGTATCAAAGCTTTTGGTTCAAACATCGGGCTTGTATGGGCTAGGATGACTGTGAATTGGGAATATTCGTTGTCATGGATTTCATTCCGTGTGAATTTGGGGGAAAACGATGAAAAATTAGAGAAAATTTCCCAAATTCATAAGAAAAATTCGAGTTTAAATGCCTCAAAATTGTTTAACAGGTTTAATGGAGTCAATCTACAAAGTTGTAGAGTTAAAATTCAACCTGGAAGGTCAAAAATGGTCATTGTAGAATTGGGTAGAGTTCAGTGAATCGATGACTAAGATTGTGTTTGATCTCGAGATCAACGACCTAGATTTGTAGTGATAAATTTAAAAAAATATAAGGTTTTGGCCATTTAGAAGGTTGAGTATATCAACAAACGAGATCATTTTTTAATGGGAGATCGATGGTCCAAATTCATCTGAGATTCAATCGAAAAATTTATAAGTGTTGGAGTTAGCCAATAGATTTCTTCGACGATCAATGGTCAAGTCGACCGAATTGGCAAAGTGTTCCAGTTGGAAACGGAATTTGTCGACGACCGATGGTCGGGTATCGACCAATTCATTGAATTTTTTCAATCAAACAAGAGAAATCATCGATGGATGATGATCGAGTGTCAGTCGATTCAGTGAGGTGTCTGGGTCATCCAAGGGAAATGGTTGATGGTCAATGAAGAAAAGAGTAGGATAATGTGTCATGCCACGTCAACATCCACATGTCATACCACATCATCTAGAGTTCCATGTTAGACTCTATGTGTCATGGCACATCAGCATCCATGTGTCATGCCACGTCAGTACAATGCCAGGTCAGCCAAGAAAGGGTCGATGGATGATGATCGGGTTGGTCGAATTGGAGAAGTGTTTTCATCAGCCAAAATGGATGGTCGATGACTAATGGTCGATGGTCGAGTCAGTCGAATTGGTGAGTAGTTTCATTCACCAATGAAAATCCTCAATGGCTAATAGCCAATTGTAAGGTCGATTGGGTTAGCATTGTGTTGCAAATCAGTTGTCAAGGAAAAGGGTCGATGGTTGATGATCGGGTCATGAGTTTGGGAAAAGTGTTGCATGCATCCAAAGGAAAGTTTCAATCGCCAATCGTCGATGGATTTCATATCAACGACTAATATGTCACCCAGTTTTGAGATCGATGGCACATATTCAAGGGTTATTATAGCAATAAAACAGTCAAATTTCTATGATTTTTCGGGTTTTTGAAGGTTATAAACTTGCGAGGCGATTTTGAGGCACTAAACGACGTTTTTAGGCAATCAAAACCTATGAGAATATTTCACCAAGGTACAATTTGTCTCTGCAATGTAAAAAAAGGAAATCAAAGAGAGCTATCCAATGAGCTACTCCATGCGCAAAATGGAGCACGTATGAGAAAGTTACAACATAAACAACCAAGGTAAAATTTAAGCACCAATTTACTTCCGAAGGGCATAAATCCTTGCTCAAAGGTCCATTTGAGGCACATGAACAGTCTATGGAAATGTTACAAAGCATAGAACATAGCCATGGAACCATATTTGGAATCTAGGAATGTAAAAATGTGCAGGAAAAGAAATAATACGCATGTAGCATACATGGCTAAAAATGTAAAATAATCAAAACTCCTGCGGGGCATAACTAAGACGTCAGAGCCTAGTTAAGGGTGAAATTGTGAAACATTGTTCATAAGGTAGTCATGGACATGGATGATTTTAAGCATGGAAAATTATTTTAAAATGTAGAAACCTTGGCGAATATTACTAATCCTTCATATGCTAACTATAAAATGCTTGGTGATTTATTTGTAAAAATATTCAAATTTCTAAGGATTTTATATAGTTTGTATAAAATTTTGGCAATTCTTAAGGTAAAATAATTTTATTCTATAGAATTTGGGTGAATCATTTTTAGAATAGTGAATCATTTTTTGGGAAAAGTGAATCATTTTTTGGGAAAAACCATGGAAAATTAGCCCATGAGCAAAATTTAGCCCTTAAAATCATCCCTGGTCATGGACATACCCAATTGAGGTTTTGTCAAAATCCCAAAGGAGTTGGTGTAGGGAAGCATGAACAAGGATAAAATTTCTAAGCCAATAGAAAGTACAAAGGGACAAAAGTTGGTGTTTGAGATTATTTACACTAGGGAAAAAGGTGTACAAAAGGGGTAAATTGAAAATATTCAATTGCCTATAACTTTTTGCTCAATGTTAATATTTGAGAAATAAAGTAGTCATTGGAAATTTATTGAATAGGAGGATCTATATATCCAATCAGAATTTAGTTTTGAGCTAAAGGATTCTCAAGGAATCAGAGGGAAGGTTTTTGGTGAACTTGAAGGACACCATTGAGAAGAATGGAATTTCAAAGAGCCATAACTCTTGGCTCATAAATCATATTGAAGCATGAGTATGGTCATTGGAAAGGTAATCCAAAGGAAAACATGATATAAGGTCTCATTTATTTAGGGGAACATCGATTTACTCTATAAATTTGCAGGAAAAAAGTGGAATTGGATTCCATGAACCATGTAACTACTCAATGTGAATATTTTTTGAAATAATGTCAAAATTTGGAGAAACATTCCTAGATGATATATGTGTGTGCCAGAGGTGATTGTTGGGTAAGGAAGAATGTAGATGTTGATGGTATTTCCTATGCATTGGAAAGGTAATACATAGGAAAACATGATACAAGTTCTCAGTTCTCTAGGAGATCATTGAGTTACTCTATAAAGTTGCAGGAAAAAGTAGAATTAGATTCCATGAACAATGTAACTACTCAATGTGAAGACTTTTCCAAATGATGTCAAAATTTGGAGAAACATTCCTAGATGATATAGGTGTGTTCCATAGGTGATTGGTGGGTAAGGAAGGATGTATATTCTCATGATAGTGCCTATGCATAAGTATAGATGCACATTTGAAGTGTAATAACTTGGAAAAAATAAGGGGTTTGAGCTTAATAACATGTATTTTTTAATAAGCATATGAACACTCAATCAAAGAGTGTGTGTGAAGGGATTGCTAGAAATAGGATAAGATACCATAATTGAGGATTGTGTGGATCTATTTCAAATTAATATTAGGGTCCATTGGATAGGTAAGTAGGTATAAGCTTGTATATTTGAATGAGCCATCAAAGAGATGCAGAGGGAAATGCAGGGCTGCAAAGCAGGTAATGAAAGCTTGACAAAGGACTCGGAATAACAAAGAAAAATTAATATTTAGATGCTACAGAGTTTGAATTATTTGCAAAGGTAATTTAACATAGCTTCTCACATGGAACATGAAGCTAGTAGGTGAAAAATGTCATTTGCATGCACACAAAGTTATGGATGACTTCATAGCCTTGAAGGTAGAATGTAATGAAGGTGGAAAAGCTTGATGCAAGAGGAGAGAGAGGATATCATGAGATGAGGTGTAACTCATGGATTGGATGGGTCATATCTATGTGAAAGCATAACAATGGAAGAAAAGGGAATTTTTATATATGATCTAGCAACTTTTCTCTAAAAGTACTTAGAGAAAGAAAGTTTCCTCCATTATCAGAGTTCATAGTAGAAGCGGGGTATAGGTACAAATAATTAAATGGGAAGGATAATCAAGGTTATTCATTGGAAGTGGCCAATAAGGATGTATTGGTTGGAAATGCATAATGACCAAGTGGAACTTGGATGGAAAATGTTCGGAGTAGGGATCAATGGTGCACATATGAGCATAATAGAAGAGCACAAGGAAGCAAGGATCTACATGAATTCAAGGACAACCATCTAAAACAACAAAATTAAATAAATCAATAAATTAAGTTGAAATAATTATGCATCTAAGTGCATAACATTAGTGATGCATGGATGCATATAGGAAAGATAGAATGCATGTACATGAAATGGACATGATGAGATTGAATGCTTAATGCATATTGATGTCCATTTATGCATATGGACATGTTTGAACATCCATATGACATGATTGTATACTAAGAGAAGTGTGTGTGTGTGAGAGAGAGAGAGAGAGTGAAATAATGAAAATATGATAATTGGGTATGACTAATGATGGATTGTGTATCCAATAAATTTTAATAGCATGGATGAAGATGTTAATGATGTTGTTGCATATGAAATCCATTTGTATGAAGAAGAATGAGGATGGTAATATGTTGATCAATAGGTTGGAAAAGGGAGACTAAAAGATTCTACCAAATATCAGTTGATTAGGTAACATCAAGTAAATTGATAACAACCACGTAGGTATGCATTTATGTTTTTCATTTAAGTTTTTTCTGCTACATAAATGTTGAAGGGAATTGAGATAAGAATTCCCTTAGTCAAATTTTAATATTGGAATTGGTGTATAAAGGAAAAGGTCCTTGAATATACAAATTTTATCGATGACTGGATACATTATGTAAAATTTAATTGCATATTATGTTATATTGGTTATGTCATCATAATTGAGTTAAGTCAAGATACTTACTCCTACTGTAGTAATGAATTGTTTTAGAGATGGCCATGTGTGAGGCCATGTTGAAGTTGGAAATGGAAAGGTTATAGCACCATGAAAGTGCAAAATGGTATATCGTTGTATAACCATTTTTTGGACTACAACATCTTTGCCAACACTTAATAGCAGTAAGGAAATATATTCCTAATTTTTTTTATGGGTTGAAGAGGAAGGCATCCAAGTGATCGAACAAGTAAATGGGAAGAGTTTGGATGATGTGTTCAGGTTCTATCTTGACCTTCCAACTCACCATGGTGGAATACATGACATGGATATGTGGTATTCTAGAGTCAATGGAAGGATGTGTTGTGTGTATTTGGCCTTGGATATTGGCACATTGGTTTTATTTAATGGTAAAGTTTGATTGCATTATGAAAATCTTGGTGTGTTGATAATGCATGTACATTGGAGGATAGTTTTATTCCAAATAATATGATTAATAGTTGATATAAATAATATTTGGAAATGATTGAATTGTTGGTAAGATACAATTATGACATGAGTATGGTCATTGGAAAGGTAATCCAAAGGAAAACATGACAAAAGGTATAATTTATCTAGGGAAGCATTGATTTTCTCCATAAAGTTTCAAGAAAATTGGAATTGGATTCCATGGACCATGTAACTACTCGATGTGAAGATTTTTCCAAATAAAGTCAAAATTTGGGGAAATTTTCACAGATAATAGAGGTGAGTGCTATAAGTTATTTCTATGAAAGGAAGAGTGTAAATTCCCACGATAGTTCTTATGCATAAGTAAAGAGGCACATTTGAAGTGCAGTAGATTGGAAAAGTCAAAAGAGGTTGAGATTATTAACGGGGCATTGATAGTGAGAAAAGGAGCACTCAAACAAAGAGGTGTATGAAGGGATTGCTAGCAAGAGGATAAGATTCCAAAAATGAGGATTTTGTGGGGTTGTTATAAAGTAATCCTAGGGTCCATTGGATAGGGAAGTAGGTCAATCTTGTGCAATTAGATAGAGCATCAAATAGTTGCAAAGGGAAGTGAAAGGCTGCAAAGCAGGTGATGCAAGGTTGACCAAAAGTCTAAGGAAGAGCAAGGGAATATTAGTATTCAGATACTATAGAGTCTGAATGGATTGCAAAAGAGAATCAACAGAGGTTCTCACTTAAAGCATGAATCTAATAGGTGAAGAATATCATTGCATGCGCAAGGAGTTAAGGATGACTCCATAGCCTTGAAGGTAGAAATATAGTGAAGGCTACAAAGATTGTTGCACATGCACAAGGAGTTAAGGATGACTCCATAGCCTTGAAGGTAGAAATATAGTGAAGGCTACAAAGATTGTTGCAAGAGAAGGAAAAAGGATATCATGAGATGAGGTGTGCCTCATGAGTGTATAAGTCATCTCTATGTACAAGCATGGGATTGCAGGAAGAGAGAATTGCTAGATATGATCTAGCAATTTTTTTCTAAAGTATCCAGAGTAAGAAAGTTGGATATATTATCAAAGTACGCAGCAAAATCAGGGTACAAGTGAAAATGAAGGAGTGTAGCATTTCCATTTAGAATAGAGTGGTCTTGAGTGGAAAATAAGTTTCATTTTGAGTCACTCAATGAAGTGAAGAGAGGTATTTAAAATTGAGCAAAGTCATGGATGAAAAAGAGTATTAGAAAGATGACATAACATAAATATTTCAGAATGTTGAAATGTCAATCAATGATAATGGTATTTCAAGACTTGTTGGGTTAAGGAAATGGGAAATGGTTAATTAGATTGTAATGTTAATATTCAACTGGAATAGTGCATGTTACAACATTATGAATGTTGAGAATTTTTATCCAAAAGATGTTGGGACAGGATTCTCGACATAAAGGAAGCAATTGTGAAATAGTAGCACTAGTGGATCTAGTGGCTGAGAATAAAGAATGGCCAAGTGGGGCTTGGATGGAAGGTTCAGAATAGGGGTCAGTAGTGCACAATTGAGCCTAATGGTAGTGCAAAAGGTAATTGGGTTCTATAAGAACTCAAGGATAGTCATCTACAACGACAAAAATAAATAAATAAATAAATAAAATTTGAAATAAAAATGCACTAGAGTGCATGATAGAATTGATGCATGAGGCATAAAATAAAGATAGAATGCATGTGCATGAAATATGCATGAAATATCAAATGATTGGTGCATAATCATGTGCATTTGTGCATGTGGAAATGCATGAACATGTTGGTGGCATGCTTGTAGACTGAGAGTAGTATGTGTGTGTTTGTGTGTGTGTGGAATAATGATGCTATGATATTTGAATAAAACTAATGAGGGATTGTGTATCCAAGAAAAAAATGATTATAGCATTGGATATAAAGGATGATGATGTTGTTGCTTATGGTAACCATCCATATGAAGACAAATTAATATGGTGGGAATATCAATCAAGAGGTTGTGTGAGTTTCTATCAAGTACCAGTTGATCAGGTAGCATCAAGTAATATAACAACAACCATACATATATGCATTTGGTTGTTTATATTGCATAAAATGATGAAGGGAACTGAGGTAATAATTCCCTCAGCTAAAGTTCAATATTTGGATTGATGTAAAGGAAGGGGGCCTTGAGTATGTAAATATTATTTGTTTAAATGCATTTATGACAAATTTAATTGCATATTATGTTATGTTGGTTATGAGATCATAACCAAGTCAAGACAAGAGACATACTCTTGTGGTAGCAATGAATTCCATTAGAGATGGCCATGTGTGAGGATTTTTTGAAGTTGGATATGAAAAGGATATAGCACCATCCAAGTGCATAATGGTTTTCCCCTATATAACTGATGTTTGGAGTACAACCTCTTTGCTAAAATGGGAGAGCACTAAGAGAATTATATTCCTAGTGTTGTGTATGGGTTGAAGATGAAGGAATCCAAATGATCGGATGGGTTTTGGAAATAGTTTGGATGATGTATTGAGGCATTGTCTACACCTCCCAACTCACCATGGTAGAATACATGACATGGATATATGGTATTTTGGAGTCAATGCAAGGATGCATTGGGTAAATGTGGCCATGGG
>CBVK0103774506.1:0-10731 GCA_900067695.1 Picea abies
TCTTCCGATCTCACATTCCCCAAGAACATACTTTTGAGTATTAATGGGGGTGTCATAATTTGTAAGTAGTTCTCTTACTCTTATACAAATAGGGTGTGTTAGCATTCTGTAAATTCTATCTGGCTGAATAAACAGATGAAAGAGGTAACTGTTTCAACCAGCTTTAGAGCTGAGGCACTAGCCTGCTCAACTCAAAGAGGGCTCTCTCATGTCACTTGATACATCTATGGAAATTGATGGATAGAATTGGTTTGTTTTGGGGTTTTAATAAAGTTGTTGAAGAGATGAAGATTTGTTTTGGGGTTTTAATAAAGTTGTTGAAGAGATGAAGATGACCTTCGGGCTATGGGGTCAAGAATGTAGGATGCATTTCTAAATCGTGAAAACAATCAAGAGGAAAAGGATAAATGAGGAAGTGACTTCTGAGTTTATTCTTGAAAATTTTAGATGGTATCAGAAGAAAAGAAACACACAACTATTATCAGAGCATTATAGTAATGAATTCTGAAATGGTTTAGAAGAGATGAACATAGTCTAAATCGCCAAGCCGAGAGCATTGAATAATGAATTTTGGACTTTTAATTTCTCAATTTAGATAGAAGAAAGAAAAATGAAAATATAGAATAACAGGAATCACACACTATGAGAGAAAACGAGACTCATAAGACCACGAATTAGAATCTTTTCATAAAAAGTCTCAAAATCTGCCTCTACACCCATGTATTCATTCCAGCCTTAGAGATTTATAAATTTTTCCTGCATAGAGGGCAGGCTCCTCTTTTCTCCATGCTTCTATACTCATGAGTCCAAGCATATATAGAGGAATTTCATATGGAATTTAAAATGTTCTGACTTTCTCATAATTCTAAAAACAAATACAAGTTACAAAAAGGAAGAACAGTTGTATTATTTAAAGGGACCGTTAGTAATTGGTCTGTCATATCAAGACTCCCTTCTCTTAAGCTGACATCTTTCCAAAACTATCTGAAATACACCAAAATTTTACCAGAGGATTCACCTCGGCTTGGTGATTTCCTCCTCCAGGGTACTCCACCAATCGAAATTTTCCTCGATGCTCTCTATCATCTCGGTTTTAGCCTCTAATTTCCTCCTTTTGCTCCTCTTCTTCTTTGTGTATGGATGGTAGGTGTTGTCTGCATGTTCATTTATGACAAGATACCTCATAACTGGGTTTAATTTTACTCTCAAATTTAGTCCCCAGCATCTGCAAAACCCATCTTTCATTCTTACTTATTGATCTGCCTGGTACCTTAGCTAAGAACCCAGTCACGCTAGAAACCATTTGAAGGGTATTATACATGCCTTTTAGACTTCGCAGAGACCTTGATTTGGCCACCCTTTGAGTTTACAGAATTCAGGAGCACAGGCCAAGCTTGTTTTTCTTACGCATAAGATGACAATTTCCCATAATAGGATAAAATGATTCATATCTAAGATTTGATGGTTTGTGTAGTTTGCTCACGAATTACTGTCACGGTACCTTTTTTTGCTACACTTCATCAATTCACTTTGAATGATGAGCCTTGACTTAGTTATGCAGAAACGTCCTTTTGGTACGTCATCCGGGAAAGTACCTGGACCAGTGATGTGAGGTGATCTGACCAACCGCCATCCTCCCCGCGAGCTATCGACATGACATTTGAACCATGTGACATCAGGGCCATAGGAAAAGTGGTTTTGGGAAATCTTTCATCTCCTTCAATGCATGTGTAAGAGTGCCACGCATTACCCATCGAAACCAAAGTAGGTTTCCCCGGTCTGCCTTCGCGATGTTAAGTTCCATGCTATTTGTTTGTCTGATGTAGGATTTGACCATAGATCTGAGATTCTTCAAGATCGACAGCCCTCGGAGCTACTCCCTTCCCACTTCCACTACATTCATTCATACACCGCAGAATATATCCCAGCACCCTGAACTATCGTGCCTCTACTATGGTATAGCGTCTCGCTAAGATCTCGATAAAAATTGTTAGGGTGATAACATTGGCTCCAAATGGGGATGTTATCCTCCCAGTGAGGTAGAAAATAACTCATAGACCCAGTGCCTGATCCATGGGGTTGTTTCCCAAAACATGTGTGTGTCCTGCTCCTACCAAGCTCTGTGCACTACTTCCAACTGCATGGGGGATGTTCGAGTGCATTATTGAAAACTGACTATATCTAGTGCTAGAAAACTCAAACTGGAAAATGCTTGACTGACAAGCTTATTTTCACATCCCTACCTATCCTAAAACTTCTAGGATGACCACTCCCTCAAATGATGCTAAAGTACCAATGTAGCCAATCAAGCAATTGGCTTCCTGATGTTCCTTTGTTCACATTTTTCTCAAGCTGGTAGAAAAACGTAAAGGATGGCAGCTAAAAAAACAAATTGAATCCAAAACCTGAGCTTATGAATGAAGAAAATTCATCCTTCACTGAATACTATAATAGGATGGTCATCAGATCTTGAAAATCATGAAAAATCATTTCTCCCTGATGAGAAAAAACCGAAAGGCAACTATCTTTCATCAGTGTTAGTTATTTTTGCTCTATTTCTTTTGTTCTGAGAACATCTTCGAATGAAATGGCGATGATAGGTTTGTCTTCTTGGCGATGCATATCAACAAAAATATTCATATATTCTTGAACATATTCAAATATGAAAGCCATATAATATGCACCAAGGCTATCCTCTTGTTCATCAAACAACTCTGATGTGGTTTCATTAAATTTCTGGAAATTTGTTTGAGGAAAACCACTTTGACTTTCCAGTGAATAAATATAAATAAGTTCCTACTCATGCACTACTTCACAGTCTAGAGCTCCCGCGAATGGATTTTCAAAACCCCAATTTTCAAATGACTTGAATAAAACCACTGCCTCTTCATTATCTTTCTATGTTTCTGATGGAAAAATGGCATACACTGCTTCATCTATGTCATTTGTTTCTTTATTGCTAGAAAATTCCATAGATACAATTTCAGAATCTTCATCCATGTCTATGTTGCTTAAAAATTTAACCACGATGTCATTCTCAAGGGAAGAGAAAATACTCTGAAACACCTTTTCACGTTGAGAATCCATATTGATTTCGGGATGGAGAAAATGAACTTGAACAATACTTTCTGGAGCAACTTCTTCATCCTTTTCAGGCTGATAGTTGAACATAGACTGCAAATCTGAGATGACATGACCCTTATGTGATTGTCCATGGAATTATCATCACCACTCCATTCATGCTTGGAGAATCCCTATCCTGAAATACTACAAATATTTTTCTTCAATAATTTGAAAGAAGAAAAACATAATGGTAGGCTTGTCCTACCTAATTTGAAACCGTCTTCAATTTCATTGCCAACATATGGTTGTATTTCAGCGTAAGAAATCGGGTCTTCAAGTGCATGAAAAGAATGTTGTGACATCTTGTCATTCTACTCCATTGATCTAGTGTGGCTTTGCATAAGCACAAATTCTTTTTCTTTGATGATGATTTTAGGATTTTCTTTCAGCAATTTGAAAGAAGAAAAACATAGAGGTAAGGAATTCCCTTCAGCTGATTCAATACTTTCTTCTTTGTAATTGTGATATGCATCCTAATTGCTTTCATTATACTATTGAAAAGGAACATTTTATGATAGAGAACATGTGGTTGATTGTTCTAGGGGGTCAACATCGTACTCATCATATTCATCATATATAGGCAAATCATTAACATATTCCATGTCATCTAACAAGAACAAACTTAGAACATCAACCTATTCTTCAACAAGCTGTTTTTCACACTCATATTATTGACTATCTACAAATGAATACACAAAACAATCAGCCCTCTACTCATCATGGGATGGATCAACACTTCCTCTTTCAACAAGTGGGATGTAATTTTTTGCAAAATCATTAGCATTGGAAACTTCAAGAGGACCTATGATATTGTCAATTCTATGCTCAAGATTCCAATCAATTATTTTTTGTTCATATTCATTTTCATGTCCTTGAACATTCAACCCCTCATTTTGGGTTTGTTTACATGCTTGGATGTTGTGTTGAATGTCTTAAGCATCACTAAATATTTGTTGTAAGGACCGAGGTCTTCTTTCCATCAGGAGGAAAGAAAAATCTGTATGAAGAGAAATTGCATAATGGAGCATGGCAACAGCTTCAGAGGATTGAATTTCTTTGGAAAAATTATAATAGATGCTAGAGAACTTTCTACTAAATACAGAAATAAATTGATTGTTGCGTCTTTTGAAGGCATAAAACTCAGTGAGTTGCAGCTCTAAGAATTTCTCCTTGCCCCAAAATTAAAAAAAAAACTTCTTCAATTCCACCCATGAGCTGATGGTTTCTAGGTGTAAGTGTTTGAACCAGTGTTTGGTGTCTCCTTTCAAGGATTGAGAAAACTCTCATACACACATCATTGTGGTCAATCTTGAATAAATATATAAAATGCTCAAACCCTTGAATGTGCTTTTCAGAAGATATGATACTCGATTCTCCATCGAACACAGGTAGGAACTCATAGTAATTTGGAGGGAAATCATGAAGGGTTTGGGGTAGCTTTAAGGGTATATATCTATGTCGGGCCTTAGGGGGTGTTGGGCCAAGAAAAGTTGGAGAAACATTGGTCTGAGTCTCACAGGATTCATCAACTTGGTCATTGTCATTGTGTGGCCTAGGTGAAACCTTTTTATCAGAACCAGCGACAAGGAGAGGGTATGCATGTGCAACGTATAGAGGAGGAAATATAATTTTAAGTCTTTCATGATCATTATTAAGATACAATAGGTAAAAGAAAGTTCGTTTGGCATTTTCAAGGAAGGAGCAAAGGAAACTTAAAATGAAAAGTAAAATTCTTTGTAAGAGGTCCCATTTTGAGTACCTATTTTCCCTCATGATGCCCTTCCTTTCCCCTATCAAGGGGTTTCATCTTTCAGTGAAGTTTTTGTCTCGCGCTTGAAGTATTGAGAGTAGGGTCACCTCTTGGAAATTCAGGATTCTTTTATTAGTGGAGTCGCCTTCAAACCGAAGTGGAGTCGACAGAGCAGGAATACAGCCAATGTGTGCCTAAGTGTCTGTCGCTCTCACACCCTAGAACTCAACAATGTCGTTCTTCCCAGGGAAAAATTTTAAATTTCATCCCCGACAACGGTGCCAGAATGTTAGCACTCTGTAAATTATGTTTGGTTGAATAGACAGACGATAGAGGTAACTATTTCAACCAGCTTTAGAGCTAAGACACTAGCCTACTTAACTCAGAGAGGGCTCTCTCGTGTCACTTGATGCATCTATGGAAATCGGTGGATAGAATTGGTTTGTTTTGGGGTTTTAATAAAGTTTTTGAAGAGATGAAGATGACCTTTGGGCTATGGGGTCAAGAATGTAGGATGCATTTCCAAATCGTGAAAACAATCAAGAGGAAAAGGCTAAATGAGGAACTGACTTCTGAGTTTATGCTTGAAAATTTTAGATGGTATCAGAAGAAAATAAACACACAAATATTTTCAGAGCATTATAGTAATGAATTCTAAAATTGTTTAGAAGAGATGAACATAGTCTAAATCTCCAGGCCGAGAGCATTGAATAATGAATTCTAGACTTTTAATTTCTCAATTTAGACAGAAGAAAGAAAAATGAAAATAAAGAATATCAGGAATCACACACTATGAGAGAAAATGAGACTCATAACACCACAAATTAGAATCTTTTCATAAAAAGTCCCAAAATCTACCTCTACACCCATGTATTCATTCCAACCCCAGAGATTTATAAAGTTTTCCTACACAGAGGGCAGGCTCCTCTTTTCTCCATGCTTCTATACTCGTGAGGCCAAGCACATATAGAGGAATTTCATAAGGAATTTAAAATGTTTCGACTTCCTCATAATTCTAAAAACATATACAAGTTACAAAAAGGAAGAACAGCTGTATTATTTAAAGGGACCATTAGTAATTGGTCTGTCATATCAGGACTCCCTTCTCTTAAGCCGACATCTATCCAAAAGTATATAAAATACACCAAAATTTTACCAGAGGATTCACCTCGGCTTGGCGATTTCCTCCTACAGGGTACTCCACCAATCAAAATTTTCCCCGATGCTCTCTATCATCTCGGTTTTGGCCTCTAATTTCCTCCTTTTTCTTCTCTTCTTCTTTTTGTATGGATGGCAAGTGTTGTCTACGTGTTCATTTATGGCAATATCCCTCATAAATGGGTTTAATATTACTCCTAACTCTGTCATAGTTTCAGGTTTGGTATGAAATTTAGTCACCGGCATCTGCAAGACCCATATTTCATTCTTACTTATTGACCTGCCTGGTACCTTAGCTAAGAACCCAGTTGTGCGAGACACCATTTGAAGGGTATTATCCATTCCTTTCGGACTTCGCAGAGACCTTTATTTGGCCACCCTTTGAGTTTACAGAATTCAGGAGCATAGGTCGAGCTTGTTTTTCTTACGCATAAGATGACAATTTCCCAGAATAGGATAAAATGATTCATATCTGAGATTTTATGGTTTGTGTAGTTTTCTCACGAATTACTATCATGGTACCTTGGTTTTCTACGCTTCATCAATCCACTTTGAACGATGAGCCTTGAGTTAGTTATGCGGCGGCATCCTTTTGGTAAGTCATTCAGGAAAGTACCTAGACTAGTGATGTGAGGTGATCTGACCAACCACATTCCTCCCCACAAGCTATCGACATGACATTTTGAACCACGTGACATCGGGGCCATAGGAAAAGTGTTTTTGGGCAATCCGTCGTCTCCCCCGATGCGTGTGTAAGAGCGCCACACGTTCCCTGTCGAAACCAGAGTAGTTTTCCTCAGTCTGCCTTCGCGATGTTAAGTTCCATGCTATTTGTTTGTTCAATGTAGGCTTCGACCATAGATCTGAGATTCTTCAAAATTGATGGCCCACCAAGCTACTCCCTTCCCACTTCTGCTACATTCATTCATACGCCACAAAATATAGCCAAGCGCCCTAAACTATTGCACCTCTACGGGTGTATAATGTCTCGCTAAACTTCAAAAGTTTTTAGATCCCAATAAAAAGTGTTAGGGTGATAACAGGGTGCATCTCAAGTGGTTCCCTTGTTATTATATTAATTCTTGTTTAAATCCCAAGAACATAATTTTGGCACTAACTATGATGCAAATTCATTAAGTTATTCTCTCACTCCTATATATGTAAATTAAGGTGTGCCCCAAGCATGTCCTTTACTTGTATACTAATTAGGGTGAAATTCCCCAAAGACATACTTTTGGTTATCGATAGGGGTATAAGTTACCAAATGGTTCTTTCACTTCCATACAAATTAGTAGTTCCCTAAATCTTATACTAATTAGGTTGTAAGTATTAACAATATACTTTTAGGTACTAATTGGGGTGCAGTTCCCAAGTGGGTTTCTCACTCCCATATAAATTAGAGTGCAAGTTCCCAAGCAGTTAAGTGGTTCTTTTCTCCATATCCAATTAAGAAACTAAGTGATTCTCTTATTCCAATTACACTAATTTGTTTGCAATGGGTTCCAAGTCCTGAAGAAGGTGGCCACTCAAATACTAATTGGGGTGCAAGTCTCCCTACCAATTTAATTGTCATTCTGTATGCAACCGTATTACCATGCAAACTCCCACAATTGATTTTAGTGGCATCCCTTGACCCACTATCTTATTATTCTCTCACTCCAACACTAATTGAAGTGCAAGGATCCTGAAATGGTTTCATTATCATTCCACTACCATAATAATTGGGGTGTAAGTCCCCTAATTGATTTCAACATTATCCATTATACCATTAATTTGAAGTCCCCAAGAATTTTTAGCTTAACCCTTATATGCCAATATCTTAATGTTCCATAACTCTAATATTAATTAATATGCAAGTCTCCAATTGGTTTCATTGTCATCTCACTTAAATATTAATGAGGAAAAAACCCTCTTAGATATTCACATATCATGCCTTATGCCATGGATTACAAGCCTTCAAATAGTTTTAGTGACATGATTTATACCACTATCTTATTACAATGATTGTAATTTCTTTTGTCATTATATTATAATAGTGGCATATACTTAATATGTTGAAATCTCATTCTTAAATATAAAATTTCAGATTTTTCGAAAATGTTATAAATTGTTATGAAAGTTTTCAATTTCATTCCTTATATCACTATAACTCTATCTTACTACTTCAAGTCAATATAGTTGGAATACAATTCACCAAATAGTTTGAGTGTTATACCTCATAAACATTAATAATTGGGGTCAAACCCATAAATCACCTTTAGTGTCATTACCTATATCATCAATGGAATCAATATCCTTAAAATTAATATAGTTGAAATGCAATTTAGCAAACAATTTGAAGATCATCCCTCTGGAACACTAATTGAGGTGCAAGTCCCCCAATCACATTTGGTATCATTCCTTATACCAAATGTGCCCTTAAGCCTTTTTAATATAGTTTTTTAATTGAGGTGCAAGTCCCCCAATAAAATTTGGTGTCATTTTGTATACCATCAATTGAATCTGTGTCCTTAAACCTTTTTAATATAGTTTCTTAAGGTACTAAATTACTATATAGTTAGTTATATATTATGTTTTATTTTAAAATATTATTATAATCACACACACATATGTAATTCTCAGAATATAAATAACTTTTCATTTTATATATGTTATTTATTTTTAAACAATAATAATCTTTATCTCACATATACTAAATTCCCAAACTATTTTAATATGACACAATCTATTTTATATCTTATAATATTATTATTATTATTATTTTATATAATTTAGATCAACCTAAAATTTAATTTTAGATACTAAATTTGATGATGTCCATGACTTACATATGTGTGCTTTCATTTTAAGAATGATTGTCTAAGTCGCATGCCTTATGTCAAAGATTTAATGTATGTTATGTAATTATGTTAGTGCATGGTTTATGTATGTGTGTTAAGATGTTATATTAAAATATTGAATATGAGAACTTAAAATGAATTTTTAATTTTTAAAATAATGATTTTTAACTTTTTATTATTAGATATGTATTGTTGTAAATTATTATAATGATATAGATTTATTTTGGAGTTTCAAATTTAATATTTTATTAAATATGTGTATATAGATTACGAAATTTTGTTATAATGATATATATTTATTTTAAGATTTTAAATTTATAAGTGAATTCAATATCAATGTCACGTTTAGTAGGTTTTATTGTCTTACACTAAAATATAATTTTTATAAAATTTATTTTTAAATATTAATTTTGAGAATATTTATAATAATAATTTAATTTTAAGGTCAAACACAAATTCTTAAATAAAGTTATTTTTTTTTAAATAAATATCTTTAATTTTAAAATGTATAATTTCTTTAGATTATAGTTATTGCAAGTTATAATACAATAATATATTTTTATGTTAAAAAAATTATTTAAAAAAAATAATATTCTCGTATCCACATAAATGGTCATTCATGCTTTCCTCACATAAAATATAAGCCATTTCAAAGTGAGATTGTGGATTTAATTTTCATATCTATTGAAAGATATTAAAGTTCAAAACCATTTTACAAATATTAGGTAGTTGTCATAGAGTTTGATCCATTACCATAGCCAAGGAAAAAATAGATTAATTAAAATATGTATTTCAATGTAATGGACATTAACCATATAAGATTTAATCCATTGAAAAGCATGATTATAAATTTGATTTTGATCCATACTACATGAGATCAAAGTTTCAAAATTTTAGACAAATATTAAGTTGGTGTGAGGCAGGAGAAAACCCACCCCAAGTTAAAGTGGAAATTCGTAAACCTTCAAGAAGAGACAGCGAGGCCGAGAGAACGAGATTTCCTCATATTCAATTCAGTTTGTTCATTTTTTGTTAGTAATATTCCAATTACTATGGATGTGAGCGAACTTAGGGATTTGATCGGATCCTTGCAATGATCCAATACATATTGTATTGTGTCATTTAAATGTAAGACTATGGGCATTTTGAGAAAAGAGAGGCCAACAAGATGTAAGATTAGGTCAGGCCCAGTGAAGCCTTTGTATTGTATTTGAGCTCAAATTAATGGAGATTTCATAGTAATGTGTATCCATGTGTAAATTATGAATGAATGTATGTAAACCTATGTGTTTGTGTGTGTGAGAGAGAGAGGATAGATTGTGAGTTGTGAGTATTTGTTGTAGGTCTGAACAACATGGAGAAAAATGACTAGATGAAAGCCAATCATCATTGACCCTGAGATCAAATTCCAATTAAATAATCATCCTTGATCAAAATCTCTTGCAAAGAAGAGAGAGAGAGATCGATTGTCAATCATTGAAAGGATCGATGATGATCTATTGTCAAGTGTGAGTGAAAAAAATTGGTAGACAATAAAGTGACAATGGGGTGAGCAGAAACAGGCACTCACAAGAATGAGTATGTGTTTCTAGGAACACACATGTGTTCCTGATGTGACAGATTCGGTAAACCCCAAAACTCCACTCAGTAAGCCACATAAGCACATTCCCAAGAACACATGTTGTTCTCAAGAATGTGCATGAATTCCTGAGAAGCACATGTACAAGAATGTGTGAACGTTCCTAAAACAAATTGAAATAAAAATAATGCATGCATGTTTTAGGAATCTGCATGCATTCCTAAAGCGCACGTGTTGTTATTAATAGGAAAAGACACACATTCATGTTAACATGAAATATT
>CBVK0103774560.1:0-10452 GCA_900067695.1 Picea abies
TCTCTCACAGTCTCCTCTCTCAGAATACAATATTCACCATCATCCATAGCTGCAATACATTTCCCTCATAAAAGAGGGTTGCCTTCTAGGGCAGTGTTTTCAGAATCCGAGGCAGCAGTTACAGGGAGGTGGCAGAGGTTTCCTATTTTCCAGGTAGCAGTTAGATCACACAATGAGGTGGCAGAGGTTTCCCATTTTCTAGGCAGAGATTAGATCACCAATCCTCCAACTAGCAGCATACCTCAAACCAACTCAGGCATTCAACTATTGTTTATTGTGATGTTAAATTCCATTCACCAGCAAACATTAATTAACTCCAGATGTTTAATCAGTAGTTGTCAAATCGACCTTGCTTGGATTTGTTGTTTTGTTTGTTTTAGAAACAGTCCACAGGTGTCAATTTTTGTAACTGTTATCTATTTTTAGAAAACAGAGGTAGAGCGCAAGTCCTGGCAAGGCTGAGAAATTTTTGTATTTATGCATATGACAAAGATGTAAGCAGGGTTCGACTGGGCTGAGAGGAGAAGGTTTCGACTTGTGTGAGAGGTCTCGACCTTTAGCTTTTATTTTTCATTGCTGGAGATGAGGGTTGTGTTTTAGCAGAGAACTTTTTCTGTATATTCAAGGACTGATCAGTAAAGGACAAGTTTTTCATAGGATTCCTGTGTGGAGATATTGGTGATGTTTTTTCTCTATTTAATGTTTTTCCTGTGATCATTATGCTTGTTTTCATTTTCTTATTATCAGAAGGAAAGTAATAGAAGCAGAATTTATCAGTAGATACTTTGCCTCTGAGCTTGTGATAATCTTTATGTTTCTCCTCTAAAAAGCTAGTTTAGGAATTCTTAGCTGCTCCTTTGCCTGGCTTTTTCCTCCTCTATTTTTTCCTCAAATTGACGCCATCAAAACTTAAATTGATCCAATGTTTCTGCTACCTTGCCCTGTGTAAAAGTCTTGTCCAAATCTGGGATGTGAATCACTTTTTTAAGCGCAGACCCCATTTGCCCAATGGCCCTCCTTGCTATCCCAAAACGACCATTTAAAAACCCCAACCCCATACTTCCATTACGTTTATAGCTAGCCTAAAATCCATTCCTTACAAACCAAGTTAAATCTAAAAGAGAGATCCCTCTCTGAGTCTTGGAGGGCTAGATCCAAGACTCGAAGTGGTTCGAGGTTACCTCTGTGATTGCCTCAGCAGCCTTAGGAAAATTACAAAGCGCTAACATTTTTGGCGACTCCACTGGGGAACAACTAAAAATTGATAATTTCACGTTTTCTTTCCCCTAAAAGAACGTTCGATTCTGAGAAGAAAGTAATGTTAGAGGTTGATCAAACTTTGTACATATTATTTTCAGACTCACAAAATTAAAAACATATATATAAAAACCAAAAAATAGTTCTGGCTTCCAAGAAAGTTCACACTCGATCTCATCCCGGCCTAGAACTCGCAATAGTGATAGATAACCCCGAACATTTGCTCAGGCGAAAGGCCTCAGCTGCCAGTTCAGTGAGTTATACTCTCCTGCATAAGTCACCTTCCTTTTCAAGAAAACCAGTTACCTCTCAAAACCTTGATCTTGATACCTTTCCTCCGTGAAGTCTGGTTAGAACACGGTCTGACAGTTTTGTGTCTGGACTCATTTTTGACCCAACTATGTTGTAACCCCAAACCCCCGAAGTCTTGTCTCCCACGACTAAACTACAAATCACTACCTTAGTACCGTTCAATCCCTCCTTGTCCTCGACTTCAGTCGCTACCTCGCCAACCATCCAGATTATCATTCCAACTCCTCCACCCATCATGGCAGCTCGATATGCTCCTTTGGTTTTGGCTGCGCCGCTACATGCCATGCCCCAAGACTACCAAACTAGACTTCCACAATTCGATGCAACCAGACCTTTAAACGCCCAACAACATGTGGACAAAATGAATGATTACTTTGATTTGCAAGAAGTTGATGAGGCTGACGTGCAAATGCGATTATTTGCCTAAAGTCTGGCAGGCGATGTCAAGAAATGGTTCAAAGTTTTACCTGCCGCCTCATTCCCTGACCTTGTCGCGTTCCAAAGAAGTTTTCTTGACAGATGGGAGGTAAAGAAAAACCCTCTCCAAATACTTTCAGAATACGAGAATATAAAGAGAAATCAAGGTGAGACGGTCCAAGATTATTGCACCCATTTCAATAACCTGTATAATGCAATCCCAACTGAAATTAAACCCCCACAGGGTCTGGCATTGATTAAATTTCCTGATGGATTTGATGCTGACATGTCTTACCAATTAAGAGAAAGAAATGCTACCACCTTGGAGAACATGCAGAAAAGTGCTATTAGTGTGGAGGCCAATCTGTTGGCGAAAAGGGCCCATCAAAGGTCAGAAAAGAGAGTCACGATCAAAGAAGAACCTTCCACGTCGACCACAGATTCCAAGTTGGATTCTTTGGCCAGAACAGTAGAATTAATGTTGGAAAGAATGAATTTGTCAGACAGAAATCCTCTAAGGGAATACACACCTGCTCCTTAGATTCGGAACCCCAATTTCAGGAGAAACCCTCCTCAGATCAGACAGAGAGATCCTAGGGATCAAAGAGAGCAGAGGGGCCCAAATCAGCAGATCAGACCTCCTCTACAGGAAAACTATGCTGATGAAGGGGGAGAAGTGATTGATGAATTGGAGGACACTCACATCAACCTTATGGGCATTCACGACAACGAGGCTATTTTCCTTACTCAAGAAGAGCAGGAACTTTTTCTGCTAAATCAAACAAAGGTAAGTGAAGAAGCCGAAGATGCAGAACAACAGGCTTTTGAGAACGCTATTCTGGAGGTACACAGGCAGTATAATCTGCGTGGCAGGAAGACAGAAGGGGGTTCGAAGACAGAAGGGACTTCTTCCAAGAAGACGACTGAAACACAGAAGGCTGTCGAACCCAAGAAAACCCCTGAACCTTCTACTGAGAAGACTCCTGAGAATACTCCTGAGAAGACTCTTGAGAAGACTACTGCTGAGAAGATTCCTGAGAAGAGTAAAGCTGACCCTCCTTTGAAGAAAAACATCACCATTCTGAAAAGACCATCACAGCCTGATGCTTCACACATTAATCCGTCGAGTACTTCTGAGCCGAAGAACATGGCGGACAAGTTAGAACTGATGAGCCAAGGTAGAGCTCTTACACCCTTTAGTCTTGAAGGGGAGTTGGAAAAAATAAAAATTCCCATCCCACTTACAGAGTTGATGAACAGAGACGGGTATCGTTCACAGGTAATTAAAGCACTGGCCATTGAACCTGACATAGGCACGAAGGCCTTAACCATTGGATCAGTAAATCATTCTGACACTGTGAACCTTACTGATGATCATCCCAAACTTCTTTTCGGACCTGAAGTCGATGGTCGAGATGACACTGGTGATGTTTCTCCTTTTTACATCAGTTTAAACATACACGACTTGATCTTGCATAGCGCTATGCTAGATTCAGGTGTCTCCCACAATCTGATGCCTAAAGCAGTAATGGAAAAACTGGGACTGGAGGTCACCAGGCCATACAAGGATTTACACTCATTCGACTCCAGCAAAGTCAAATGTATTGGTTTGATCAAGGACCTATGCATCACCCTGGTTCAGATCCCTTCGAAAAGCATGGTAATGGACATGGTGGTTGCAGACATCCCGCTGAAATATGGAATGTTGCTATCCCGGTCTTGGGGGGTTAAGTTGAAAGGAACCCTACAGCTGGATATGTCTTATGCCACTATCCCAGTGTTTGGGAAATAGAGGAGTTTATATAGAGAAACACTGATGAAGTACATGGTCAGTAGCCAAGAGAAACCGCACAATTACCCCCTTTACTCTACTCATTCTGATTTAGATTCATTCATCTTGTACAATGATGGTGATACGGAAGAGCAAGATACTCAGCTGACAGAAGATATATCTAGTCAAGATGAAGGTCCAGAAAGCGGTGAGGTAGCATAGATGAAAAATGTAATCACTGAAGAATTTCCCATCGATTTCTGGAGCATGGACTTTGATGGAGCAGTGAGTAAAGAAGGAGCAGGAGTAGGAGTTTGGATGCATAATCACAAGAAAAGGTATTCAGAAAATCATTATTACAAACTAAATTTCCAGTGCACTAACAATGTTGTCGAGTATGAAGCTTTAATGCTCGGTCTGAAGCTGTTGAAAAAAGTTGGTGCTAAGCAGATAATGGTAAGGGGTGACTATGAATTGATAATCAAGCAAATTAAAGGTGAGTATGCTGCGAAACACCCGTGCCTTAGAGCCTACAAGAATGTTGTTCTCAATGCTTTGAAGTGTTTTAATGAGGTTGACTTGCAGGTAATGCCGAGGGGATAGAATATTATGGCCGACGGATTGGCTACGTCAGCAGCCTCCTACAAGATTCCTTTCCGCCAAACTCGCCCATATACTGTTGAAGTGAAATGCAGACCGACAGTTCCCGACAATATCAGGTATTGGCAAGTGTTTGGTAATGATGACCAAATTGAAGACTTTCTGCAATGCAAGAACGATTTTGAATGTACAAATATAGATTTAGAAAATGAAGACGAGAATGTAAATAATTATGAGTTTGAAATAGATAGTGTGAATACAGTAGATTCAGGAGAGTTAGGGGATGACGAAATGGATGTCGATGTTTTACAGTTGAAAAGCAATGTTTTACCTAGAGGTCTTATTCCTTTAGAAGATCTGTTTGACAGTAATGATGTAGCTAAGAAACCAAAAATAGAAGCCCATGGACAAGAGGTAGAGGAATGTAATATAGGGACTGAAGAGAAGCCTAGGATGGTCAAACTGTCCAAATCATTACCCCCAGAACAAAATCTTAAATACATTGAGCTATTCAAAGAATATTCAGATGTTTTTTCCTGGGGCTATGAAGATTTGAAATCCTATGATACGAGCATCATATAACACAGGATTGCCATAAAGGAAGACCAAAAACAATTTAGGCAGAAACTTAGGAGGATAAATCCCAAGTTGCTCCCTTTGATAGAAAAAGAAATCAAGAAAATGTACGATGCCAAGATCATAGTCCCGCTACGTTTCTCTAAGTGGGTCTCTAATTTAGTCCCTACACGTAAGAAAACTGGTGAAATCAGACTCTGCATAGATTTCTGAAATCTGAACAAAGTATCCTTGAAAGATAATTACCCATTACCGAAAATGGACCACCTCCTGCAAAGGGTGGTCGGGCCCAGTAGGATATCTTTGTTGGATGGTTTCTCAGGCTACAACCAGGTCCTAGTTCACCCGGATGATCAAGATAAAACCTCTTTTACCACACCATGGGGCACTTTCATGTATGTGAAGATGCCTTTTGGTCTGATGAATGCAGGAGCCACATTTCAGAGGGCAATGGATATCGCCTTCGTGGAAGAATATGGTAATTTTATCGTCGTTTATTTAGATGATGTGACTGTGTTTTCCAAATTTGATGATGAACACTTGCGGCACCTTAGACGAGTTTTCGAGAAATGTAGAAGGTTTTGGATTTCTTTAAATCCTAAGAAGTGTCTTTTTGGGTTAGAAGAAGGAAAATTGTTGGGACACATCATATCTAAAGATGGAATCAGAATAGACCCCAGCAAAATCAAGGCCATACTAAAGTTAGAACACCCAAGAAACCTCAAATAACTATAGTCTTTTATCGGGAAAATTAACTTTCTACGAAGATTCATCCCCAATCTGGCCGAACTCCTCCGAAACATTACAAACATGCTTAAAAAGGACGTAAAAATAAAATGGGACTCTAAGTCCAGACAATCCTTCGAACAAGTCAAACGAGCACTCACAAAAGCCCCAGTTTTGATCAGTCCCGATTTCACTAAAGATTTTTATCTTTTTTCTTTTGCTTCTGAACATACTATAGCAGAGGTATTACTGCAGAAGAACAGCGAAGGGTATGAACAGCCCATAGATTTCTTCAGCAAGGCATTAAGAGATGTTGCCTTGAACTACAATATCATGGAGAAGCAAGCTTTTGCTTTGGTAAAAGCCATAAAGGACTTCAGGGTCTACATTCTCCATTCCCACACCATAGCTTATGTTCCGAACGCGGTAGTAAAGGATATCTTGACACAGGATAACCCTGATGGAAGAAGGGGAAAATGGATTGTTGTCATTTTAGAATACGATATAGAGATTAAGCCCACAAAACTAATCAAAGGCCAAGGCCTTACTAAATTAATGGTTGAATCTAACTTCCAGGCTCTTGACATTAATTTTCTAGATGTGGTAGATGAACAGGGCGAGATGGCGACTCCTAACGTTAGAGAGGTATTTCTCAACTCTCCATGGTATGCAGACCTTATATTCGTTTTACAAAATTTACAA
The DNA here is from genome assembly GCA_900067695.1 of Picea abies. Lineage (NCBI taxonomy): Eukaryota > Viridiplantae > Streptophyta > Pinopsida > Pinales > Pinaceae > Picea > Picea abies. The sequence goes on from CBVK0103774560.1 coordinate 6,362, forward strand.
GCTCCCCCTGGTTTAACTAAGACTAAAGCTAGATTTTTAAAGTTGAAGGCTTTGAAATTCTGTATTCTAGAAGGAAATTTATATTGGAAAGACCCTGCAGGCATTCTGTTAAATTGTTTAATGAAGGATGAAGCTGATAAAGTGTTGCAAGAGTTTCATGCAAGAGAATGTGGTGGCCATTTGAACTGGAAGGTCACAGCCAACAAAATACTCAGAGATGGATTTTACTGGCCCACCCTGTTCGCAGATGTGCATCAAAAGGTAATAGCATGTCACCAGTGTCAACTGTTTGAAGGCAAAAGGAAACTCCTTCCTTTACCTCTGAAACCTATATCAGTTGAGGCCCCTTTCCAACAATGGGGGCTCGATTTCATTGGAGAAATTCACCCACCTTCTTCAGGCCAACACAGGTGGATCCTTACTGCCACCGATTATTTTACTAAATGGATCAAGGCAGTACCAAGCAGGCAAGCCACTGACTCTGTTATTATCAATTTTCTTGAAAATAATATTTTGTCTTGTTTTGGTTGTCCTAGAAAGATTATAATTGACAATGCAGCTGCCTTTCAGTCGAAGAAACTCATAGATTTATGCAACTGGTACCACATTGGTTTGGGGCATTCCACAGCCTACTACCCTCACGGGAATGGGTTGGCGGAATCTTCAAACAAAACTTTGGTAAATATCATCAAGAAAACATTGCAGGAAAACAAAAAATCATGGCACGATAAGTTGGTATTCGCTTTATGGGCAAATAGACTGACCACCAAAAGGTCAATTGGCATGTCACCTTACCAGCTGGTCTATGGTACAGAGGTAGTTTTCCCTACTTCTCTAAGAGTCCCTGTCATGAAATTACTTCAAGAGGTGCAAGCTGAGCCAAATGACTCACAGAGAAGAATCAACCAGATGATCCATTTGCAACAGACTAGAGAAGAAGTGTTCAACAAAACACAGGTCGTCCAAGAAAACATCAAGAAGATCTTTGACAAACGAACCAAGGAGGATGATTTTGAGCTAGGAGATCTGGTGTTGAGATGGGATGCCAGGAATGAGGACAAGGGGAAGCATGGGAAATTTGATCATCTGTGGACAGGGCCATACATGATCCAAGCTTTCAGAGGAAATAATGTTTTTTTGCTAAACAACGTCGATGGGTCAGATCTGCCAGGAGCACCTGTGAATGGAAGAATGTTGAAACATTATGTCCCACCTCAGTAAAATATTTGAAGAACTCACTCTCTATTGTACATACCAGTTTAATTTTCATTTTTTACTTGCAATTTCTGAGTGAGGAACATTAGTCAGTTGGTTGAAGCCCGAAGAGAAGTCCCTAAGCTGTTGACCACTATTTTTCCAAGTTTTGAGAATAAAACCAATGAAGGCTACTAGGAAGATATGTCCAGAATGACAGGAACCAGGATTCTTGGCACTTAACAGGGCAAGTACCATCCCCAGGTGGAGCCGCTGTTATCACCCCATAAATTATGGGAATCAAATGATGACTTGGATATTATCTGTATCTAGTGTTTTTGTTGACAAATGATTTTTCATTTTGCAAATAATTTGAGAAAAAGAAAAGAAAAAAGGAAAAAGAAAAATAAAAGAAAAAGGAAAAAGAAAAAAGAAAAAGAAAAAGACGGCATAAAAGAATTGAAAAGAAAAAGCCCCATGCAATAATAGTAACTTGGCCATACCTTTCAAGCATGGCCAAGTTCTTTTAAATTTTAATGTTGATAGGTTAGTGAATAAATCTAACCAGACTATTTAATCCTGGTCAGATAGCCCTTAGGTTAGATTAGTGAATAAATCTGACCAAACTATTTAATCCTTATCAGATAGCCCTAGGTAGAGTAATTTCTTAACCCAACAGTTTAATCTGGGTTAATTGTCCTAGGAAGATAGGTTAGCATGTAGGTTAGTTGCTTCATTTGCTTCACCACCAATGAAACCAGAGTGATGAAATTGTTATGCCATGTTTAAATTTCCTAAGAATAGTTTGGACGAAGTCCCTTGGTGGTGTCTATGGGAAAGGTTTGGGAAAAAAAGCACAAAAAGAACTTATCCTAAGTTTCCCAACACATTTTTCTCCGCTCCTGATTTATGTTACATGCACTTTTCAACGGTCCATATCATGGCGCCCAGATCTACGGCACACAGATCATTCCAGACCCCCCCGACCGTTCTGCTTTTAACTGGGGGGGGTCCAGAATCGGTGATAACATTAGCGCACATCTAGACAGCCTAGGGAAGGGCACTTAAATCAACGGTTCACAATGGATTCTGGACCCCCCCGTTCGTTCTACCTTTAATGGAAGGGGGGGGTCTGGAATGAGTATTAAAGAGCACGCTAAGATCTGCAGCCTAGAAATGGGCGTGCAGATCAACGGTCTAAAAAGGTTTCTGGACCCCCCCTGATGTTCTGCTTTTAACCAAAGGGGGGGGGTCCGGAATTGTTACTTTCCTTCGACCGGCCCCTGGTCATATGTGGAATTATCCTATTGGTCCATAAGTCCTATCCCCATCTGACATCTGACAGCCCTCGTCACTCATGGACGTCATCTCCCACTTGTTCCACTTGCTCCCGAGTGTGTCTCATCACATAACTGTTGTCAGTCCCTGCTGTTAGTACCTAACCCTCTTCACTCATGAACAGCCCCTTATTGTGACTTTTCCCTCCAATCACCAGCCTCCACGTCACCCGTCCATATGCTTTGGCCACTGTCACCTGCCACCTCATCCCAAGTGGCCCGTTGTCCATTTATTACAGGATAACATACCTATTATCCTGCTGACCTGTCTCTCGCGTCCAATCGACCCCGGTTTTGAATAAAACTATCGTTATTCCCCTTTCATTCGTTATTCGTCCATCGCGCCAGAAAACTTACCTCTTATTCCTCCATTGCTTTCCTGTCGCCTTCATCCACAGTCAGTCGACCCCACTAACATATTGTTTATTACAGGTACTGTTGCAGAGATGGCGCCAAAGCCAAGACCAGCAGAGGGAGAAGAGAATCCTTTTCTTCCTCCTCTTGTTGACCTGGACAAAATCCCGTTAGTCGATAAAGATAGATTGATCACAGATACCATTTGTGACTTCAATTTTTCAGACCTCCAGTCATGGATCTGGAAGGTGTTCCTGGATCAAAGCGATGAAATTGGACTCTGGGAGTCCAATTTGCCCCTGTACCTTTTCCCCCAGATACATCACTTTCCCGAATTCGCCCTCAAATCCCAAGCTCATTATATTCCCGACCAGAGAGCCATCATCTCTTCATCTGGAGACGTCCTCTTCTTCATCACTCCCGAAGACATTGACCAAATGATGCAAATTCCTCGTGTTGATTTTGTTTCTCCTTTCAACCTAGAAATCCTCACAGAGCTGTATCAAAAGATGACCTTTCCCTAGAGAGCTCAGATATTCGAGCTTTTCCTTCCCACTTCTGCTCAATTCCCTTCCACCAATCCCCCTTACCCGTCATCCATGTTTTCCACTAAGGGAAACCAAATAATTTCCTCCCTGTGTGTCTTGCTAGGTTATTTTTTCGACCAATGGGTAGATGAGCCCATTCTGGGTTTTCTATCCACTTTCTCTAATAATGAAAAGCCCACAACACAGTTTGATTACAGCACCTTCTTGGCCAATAATATTCACGAACAGTTCATGAATTTCGGCACAGAAGGCATGTTTAGATACTCATCAATATTGGCCTACATGTTTGTCTACTTCCAAGCAGATAAATTCAGTTTCTCCATGCAGAAAATGGAAGTAGAAGGAAGGCCTCAGCCAGTCACAGCATGGACCTCTTTGTTGAAGTATAATTCCATGGAGTACAGCTTCAAAGCATTCATTGATATTTTCTACCACCCTGTGTGATCCAGGTGGATATCGGGGGCCACCCACCTTTTCCAAATGGCTCAAAACAGTTTTCTGGCCATTTTGGCAATTTACTATTTTTAGCAGGTTTTCACTTCCGGGGCCATTTTGAGGGCCTAAATGAAGTTTTTTCGAGATTGAGGTTCTCAATGAAAGTCAAAGGAGTAATTGAGCCCCCAAAATGAATCTCCTTGACGATACCTTTCCAACGAGC
>CBVK0103774591.1:0-11282 GCA_900067695.1 Picea abies
ATGAAACAAATTTTGGCTCAAAAATTAACATAAGACCCATGCAATTCAATCCATCATAATTATTTAATAATTTTTAAATGAGAAGGGGGTGAAATAGGGTTCATGGGATATCTGGAGGGATTGTAATGAGTGAAAAAGTGATATCATGACAGGGAGTAAGAACATGAGTATTGCTCAACAATTCATTAAATAATCAACTGTGCAATCAATACCAAAACATATGAGATGCCACATATTTTTGTGTCACATCTTTACCACTGCTATACTGAGAATTTAATTTATCTTATAGAAGAGGGGGTGTAAAAATGAAAATGGGATCTTGAGGGGGTTTTAATGAGCGAAAAAGTGACAATATGAGAGGGAATACAAAAGATATTGTTCACAAAAATAAATTAAATCAAACAATATCCAAAACTCTGTTCCAATTAAAATCCAAAAATCATCCACTTTCAAGACCAAAATCATTTAACCGTCCCTTAATTGCAGACAGAATGCTTACTGACTTCAATAAAAAAAACAATTCAATTGCCCAGAATTTATTCAACTATATCAATCCTTGCATCTTATACCATATCTATGCAACATCATATTACATCGTTTCCAACATCATAACTATTCGAAACACAGTCCTGCATGCTCCAATTTTCTTTAAAAAACAAAATATAATATGCATAGTGATTCCAATTATCCATATCCAACATTCATCCTTTGCAATCAAATAATAACAGACCCAGTATTAACCACCAACAGTCGATTTTCCAATACTGACTGGCACAATCCAATGTCATCCAAACAATAATCGTTCTCGATTTAATAACACACAGGTCCTCAACAATGTGATCGACACCAATCTTGATTCAATAATAGCATTTAACCAAAAACATGTAGCTTTGAGCCTGAGATCTGTGTTCATTCAACATGTGCAGACTTCCTTTCAAAAGAAATTCTCAATAAAATACAGAGCCATAAAATGCATGAAGAGAATAGAACCAAATCACACACAGTTGTCTCCTTTAATCTTGACAGGACCAAGATCATGTTTGATGGACTAATCACACACAAGTGCCTTTTAAACTTAAATGGAATCATGATCATGCTACGGTTTAATACAACGATGGATGGAATAACCATAATCGACCAAATGGAAAGTTCTCGGGGTTGTAGATAACCCATACCCTTTTCCTTTTCAAACAATTTTATCACAAAGAGGAAATACAGAGACTTGATTGAGAGATGGTCTTTGAAGTCAAAGAACCCATGCTCCTTTTTTTTTTAAATTATCACAGTCATTCATCTTGTAACCCAAAATATTGAAAGGGCCAAAAAGTGCTCGAGGAGAATAGAAATAAGTCGGTCTCAATAGAACCAAGTCATGCTTAGTAGAAACAGAAATAAGTCATGTTCTTCAAAAACTTTATTGCAGAGAGGTAATGAGAGTTGGCTAAGACAAGGAAGAATCCTCGAAACACAAAGATCTCATAACCCCTCTTCCTCTTAACATAAGTTATCACTTAGAAGTAACCACAAGTAATCAAGATGAGTCTTGGGAAAACAGAGAGATCATGCTCTTTCTTTAAAAACACCACAATTGTTTAACTCATAATCCAAAAAATTGACAATGAGGGTAATAAATACAACAGTTAGCCACCTCCAATGGATAATGAGAGGGGAAATTTCTTATAACCATTGTGGAGGAAATGCCTGAGCACAACCCATGGCTACTCAACACATATACAAGCTTCCATTCAGGGTTCTGGGAAATACAAATATTCGACTGTGCACGTTTTCAGCAATAGTGATAGTGAAGAAAAATCCATAACAAACAATAGCTCGGGGCTCGGCCAAACAAGAAATAATAGTGACACTGTTGATAGTTGCATTGCAACCTAGAGGAATGAATCATAACCATGTCTGAGATGAAAAAAGGGTGACATCAACTAATACTCATACTGGTGGAAAAAACCCCGCACAACTAAAAACTTGGAGTTTGTTGAACCATTATCAGATTTTCCACAGAGAACCAAAGTGAAAACCCAAGATGACCAACATATTATTTTAAACAAACAACCAATGTACATTCTTTACAAAGCAACAAAATCCATTTATTTCCTTTAAAACACCAAGATTCTCGAGTATTCACAGAGAAAACCATAAACACAGTTTTGATACACAGTCGAAACTCAAGAAAAACGCAGACCTCATGCAATCATGAGGCAACAAATCGATTCATAATACAGAGGGACCATCATGGATGGAAAGCAAAGGGTTCATACCTAGAAAAATCACTTTGAGGGAAGAGTTGGACTTTGTTTTTCCTTTCAAAACCAGAAATCGTGGAGCTTCCACAACCACCAAGCCAAATGCAACTATGTTAGGGTGATGGGCTCGAGGGTGGTTTGTAGTGACGTGAAGTAAATGCACGTCACTTCCTCACCTGGACCTATTCAATTTCAACGTATGAGCCAACCCATTACCATAACATCGCATTAATTCAACATATATCCATTCCATAAAATCAATGCCATATACATTGTATAGTGCGCCACCCGAATTATATCAAACTTTAACAATTTCCATATATTAAACACTACCATATATGCTTCCCATATAATCCTTTAACCAAAGTGCATAGTATAGAAGCTAGGTCCATCACCCTCCATTTGTCACTATTATATATACCTTAAGGTTTATATGTAATATCTTTTGCAGTAGCCTTAGTACTTATACATAGTTTTTCCCTCTTTCTGTTTTGAGATCCCATTTCATCCTTTAGCATAAAACATATATAAGATTATTAATCAATGTTAATGCATAACATGACACCTGCAAACAAAATAATATGTATATCCACAACACTTCCATGTATTACGAGTAACCATCAACAACATTTAGCAATAATACATCAACCAACCATGTTGTCACAATGAATGACACCAAGACTTGCATCATCAACGGTAGAAGACTGTGTAGGCAACAACATAACAACAATAAACATTTAAGAATAATACATCCATCATAGCGCCTCTAGTATACAAGGGGGTCCCACCTACTAGTTAATTATTATTATCATAAATAAATAATAGATCTTAGCAACCATTTGCGGGTAGTATTCATTGTTGCTATTTTAAGCATCAACAACATTGAGTTGGAAACCATGCATATTCTTAGTAATACCCCTTCAAACGAATCTTTGAGAAAATATTTTATCATTGCAGATTGATGACGACCGGCACAAGGAATTAAAAAAAAATATCAGACAAAATACCATGATGGTATTGAGGTATGAGGGTTATTCCTTGGATAATGATGGGCTACTAAGATATAATGGCATAATTTATGTACCACCAAATGACGAATTGAGAAATATTATTTTGAATGAATCTCATCGAGCAATATATATGGCTCATCCTGGAGTCACAAATATGAAGGCATACCTTAAGCCTTTATTATTTTGAAAGGGAATGAAGACTGATATAGTTAATTATGTGGTGAGATGTCTTGAATTTCAGCAAGTGAAGGGTAAACATAGGCATCCAACGGGATTATTATAGCCACATGCGATTCCTAAATCAAAATGGGAAATCATATCGATGGATTTTATTGTCGTATTTCCATTGACGACATAGATACACGATTCTATTTTTGTAGTCATTGACACCTTGACAAAGAGTGCACATTTTATCCCAGTTTGTACGACATATCAAACATTGGACATAGCTAGAATGTTTGTTACCAAAATTGTAAGATTGCATGGTGTACGAAGGAAGATAATATCTAATAGAGGATTGGTATTCTCTGGACATTTTTGGACTAGTTTCCAAGAGGCTTTGGGAACACAATTGAATTTTAGTACATCATATCACCCCGAAATAGATGGAAAAATGGAAAGAACGAATCAAATTTTAGAGGATATTCTTCGAATGTATGTGATGGATCAACATAAACGATGGGAAGAATTTTTACCATTGGTAGAATTTAGGTATAGCAACAGTTATCAGAGTACGATAAGGATGGCACCTTTTGAGTTTATTTACGGACGATCGTGTTAGACACCTATGAGTTGGGATTGACTAGAGGATAGGGTCCTCGTGGGACCAGAAGTGATTTAGGAAATGGAAGATTAGATGCAATCCATAAGGAAAAGGATTAAAGAAGCGCAAGGCTGACAAAAGAGTTATGTGGATGTGCATCGTATTGACCGTAGTTATGAGATTGGTGATAAAGTGTTTTTGCAGGTGAAGTCGCATAAGATTTCTATTAAGTTTGGGAATGGTGATAAACTCTCTCCAAGGTTTTTGGGACCTTTAGAAGTTGTATAAAAGAAAGGACATGTGGCTTACCGACTAGCCTTACCTGATTCTTTGAGGCATATGCACAATGTGTTTCATGTATTAGTTTTACATCATTATATTTCAGATCTGTCACATGTTATTGACTTAAGTTCATTTCAGCTATCGAATGAGGGAGATCTCATAGTGGATCCAATCCACATACTGGACCATCGCACTCGAAAACTACAATGTCAAATAGTCGATCGGGCCAAGGTCTAGTGGGACAGTTATAGTCCACATTCTTATACTTGGGAGGACGCATATGAGATGCATCATCAGTTTCCTTATTTATTTTGATAGTTTGATATACATATTAGTATCAACTATATTTATTTCTTTCATTGTTAGAACGTAAAAACTTCAGGACGAAGTTTAAAACAAGAGGGGGTGTATGTAAAATCCAGTACCACTGATCACATTCATGCATTGACTTATTCTTTGGGGACACTTGCGAGCAAGTGATTTGGTTTAAAACATGGTACATTATGATTATCAGTTGGTTTATATGTTTATGTTATGATTTAGTATTGAAATTGATATGTTATTTATATTGATGTATAGCATTGACAAGTATTATGATGAGGTTTCTTGAGTGTGTAGGAAGTGTGATGTGATGAGGATGTTGATGGCATCGAAAGGCTTCCTTGGAATCTAGATTGAGTCATGGAGTGGATTATTTACTTGGTTATGAATACTTGATTTTATACGTATATGTTATTGATGATGATTTCAGTATGGATTTCATGTATATGATTTGCTAACATTATCTTTGCCAGCGGATGCAGGCATAGTGATGCTTGTTAATCCGAATCACATATGGAGTAAATGGGTCATACAAAGATATTAAATGGATGAGAGAGAGGTGTGACAACATCCCTGTCACACCCTACTAGCACTCCTTCTGTGACCTGAACTGAAGTTTAATGACTACCTTGTTCTGAGAGGTCCATGATGTCATGAGGGAAAACTGAGACAGTCACTCACAAATATTTCTGAGGGGTGTGCAATAAGGAGGAATACTTATTCCTTAGTAAGCCCTTAGTCTCACACAAGGTCGACAAGTGAAGTATTAACTCCAAGCGTCATACAACTTCTAAACTAAGTCAATGATGAGTGGCACCCTTGGAGCATGGAGGTGCGTATTGAAGGGCAGGTCGAATAAATAAATTAATGAGTTAATAAAAATATAGAATACCTTAGAGAGTAAAAAAATTACCTAGAACTGATAGAAAAGAGAATTTTCTATTATATAAGTTTATATTAATTTAGAAGGAGAACATGATAAAAACATAGGCCTAAATGTTTATGCCTAAACAAATTATAAAATTGGGTAAAAGGAATCTTAGACTAATTAAAACTATAAAAGGGAGAAAAATAATAAATTATGACATGTGCACAAGGTGTGCATGAAATTAATAAAAGAAATTTTTAAATAAAAAGAAATTAATTCATGAGAGAATGGGATTGTCAACATAGAATTAGTATCCTAAGTCAATCAACCTATAAATACCAACTAAGAGAAGATTCCTAATCAAACTCCAACTGTAAATTAGTTAGGGGATACAATAAAAGAGGAATTGGGGAACTAAGGGACAACTAAGAGGAAATATAGGAACTAATTGAGGAGTGGGAGGAAAATGCTTAATTATTTAAATTAAAAATGGATTTAACATGTACAACTTGAGGAAAGGGTGGAAAGTTTTGGGGGTGAATAATATTTAATTTATTTATTAAAAATTAGCTAATTGTGCATGAGATGACAAGTGTCAAGGTAAATTTTCTTATAAAAATATTGGTGAGGATGAGGGAAAGTACCCTATTGCTAGATGAATGAAATGTTGTTAAAATTTCTATTGACTAGTTTACTTCTGTGAGTTGGGCTACAAGCTTGGAAAAGAGGTGGAAACCTCTCCTTGTGAGGGTGATCTTAGGCTATTGAGATCGGATTTTCAGTGTGTGTCTCCTTTGTGGCTCGGGGGGCTAAGGCGGAAGAAGATTACCCCTAGCATTGGTTTGGAGGTACTGGTGAAGTATTTTGATTAGCAAGCAAGGAAGGTTATTGTGCAAGCTCTGGATTGAAGACCAGCTTCAAGTTTCATAAATCCTTGGTCACGGTATTTAGTTGTTGTATTTTAATGAGAATTATTGTTAAGTTGTATATCAAGACATAGAAAAGAACATCTGGATTTTTGAATGAAAAATAGTTATATATTATAAGTCTTGATTTATTGAATATGGAAAGGAGGTGAAAGCTATCATACAATTATAGAAGATGCATGTTTTTATTTCCAAAAGAATGAAAGAATTGATTAGTTATTATGCACATAATAATGATAATTTGTATATATATATATATATATATATATATAGTTGGTGAATGGCGTGGAGATTGTTTAAAAAAAATGGTTGTGTATGTCTCCGGTTAGGATTGCATGCAAGTTATTTAAGTAAGAATTGATTAAGTGTTGTAGCATGAAGGTTACAAGTTTTTAATTGTATAGAGATCTTACTTTAGTTGTTTCCCTAGTTATTGTCTTCAATATATATGTTGGATATACTTCACACACACCTAGGATTTCTTTTTCCTAAGGTTTTCCCTAAGTTTTTTAGTCATTATTCAGTCTCCTATAGTTTAAGTAGAATATTCCTCTAGGAGAATATTCTCTTCAGTTCACACTTCAGTTTGATCAGTTGAATTCCTCTAGGAGAATATTCTCTTCAGTTCACACTTCAGTTTGATCAGTTGAATGGAGTCTAGATTCCACATCAGGATCATCACCATGCAGCATTGGGGTCATCACTAGCTAATGGACATTGTCCTTAGGATTATCAGTAGACTAGCGCATTACTCATGATTCCCTGTTCTCTTCCTTACTTCACTTTGTTTCAATCAGTTAACTGAATACTGAGAGACTAGTTAACTCATACTAGGTGGCAGTTCACTCTCGTAATTGTCTGAGAGACTAGACTAGGTGGAAGTTTACTCCCGTAACTGCTAGTGTGTGTTAATATCACTCTAGAACACCACTATGGCACATTGGCTTCTCCTCCAGTGTGAATTAGTTGATTTATACAAAGTATATCATGTGTAAATTATCATTCATTCATTTGGTTAATGAGAATTCTTCCATTCTTTCTCTCATGTTTGTCTTCTCTCATATTTTCTCTGTAAATTGTGTATATCATTTTCTAGCTAGATCTATTATGTGTAGGTTCAAGAAATTTACATGGTATCAGAGCTGACGAACTGCTAGGGAAAATACACACCATATTATGTTTGCAGGTACTGAAGATTCAAGACAACGAAAAAAAATGGAATTTCCAAAAGAATTCATTCTTACACCGTACAATTTATTTTGGATGTGTTGTCATTGTTTTGATTAGAATTTTTGTTACTTGAACTATTGTCAAACATTTTTTTTATCAATATACAACCTGTATCATTCAATATAGAGGATATTAAATATATTTTATAAATAAATTATATAATTTTCAACTAAAAAAAAAAGAAAAATTGGTTGCTGGTGCGCTTTAATAATATGAAATCATCGGTGCGTTTGATACAGGAAACACATCGACGGGAAAAATAAATTTTTAAAAAATACTTTAAATTAAAATGGTGTGATATGTATCAATAAAAACACCATGACTAGAGAAAAAAATTAAAATAAAAAAAAAATACCATAAACGAAAAAAATAACCGAAAAAAATTACAAAGTGATGAACGAAATTTTTTAAAAAATTATGTTACAAAATTTTCGGTGTACTTTATCAGTGAGCGCACTGGTGCATTGTAGTCAAATCGGCACACCAATAACCAGAAACTATTTTTTTTTAAAATGACAGGGCTAAGAGGGTTTGGATCCGATATAATAAGTGGTTCCCTTGCATCACATGCCAAACACCTTAATAAGTGGTTCCCTTGCATCACATGCCAAACACCTTATATATAGAAACACAAACCTATTAAATCTAAAATGCCTAAAATTAAAATCCCTAATTGTGAAGTGATAGAGGGAGTTAAACCCCAAGGTAAAATTTTGCATTCACATAAGCAAAAAGAAGCAAGGGCTTAGGGTAAGTATGAATTTTTTTTTTCTAAATTTTAATTAAATCTAAATATGGATAGAAATTGTAAAAAAAAAATTGTTATTAAAATCAACAGTAAAATTTTAAATTTTTACTATGCAGGATTTTGAGTGAATTACAGAACCCTTCAAATTATGATCTTCTAAATAATTTTGTTGCTCCAAAAGGATTTTGAGTGAATCACCATACCCTTCAAATTCTGATCTTCTAAATAATTTTGTTGCTCCATAATGCTCCCCAGTGTTGGAGATACTTCACACACACCTAAGATTTATTTTTCCTAAGGTTTTTCCTATGTTTAATAGTCCTTATTCATTCTCATATAGTTTAGGGAGACTATTCCTCTAGGAGAATACTCTCTTCAGTTTACACTTCAGTTTGATCAATTCAGTGGAGTCTAGATGCCACATTGGGATCATCACCATGCAACATTGGGATCATCACCAACTAATGTGAATTGTCCTTGGTATTATCACCATAATAACGCATTACTCGTGATTCCTTGATCTCCTCCTCACTTCACTCTGTTTCATTCAGTTAATTGAAGACTAAGAGACTAGTTAACTCAGACTAAGTGGCAATTCACTCCCGTAATTGCCTAAGAGGCTAGACTAAGTGGCAGTTTACTCCCATAATTTTTGGTGTGTGTCCAGATCACTCTAGACTACCACTATGGCATTGGCTTCTCCCCCAACATGCATTAGTTGAGTTATGCATAGTATATCATGTGTAAATTATCATTCACTCATTTGGTTAATGAGAATTCTTCCATTCTTTATCTCTTGCTTCTCTTTTCTCATATTTTCTCTGTAAATTGTGTATGTCATTTGCTAGCTAGATCTAGTATGTGTAGGTTCAACACATTTACATGGTATCAGATCCGACGGACTGCTAGGGAAAAGACACACCAAATTATTTTTGCAGGTACCGAAGTTTGAACACAGCAGAAAAATGAAATTTCCAAAAGAATTCATTCTTACACCGTACAATTTATTTGCATGGAAGGAGAAGATGGTAGTGTATATTCAAAGCATAGGATTATATAGGTTAACCATGGACACAGATACCGAACCCACATCAGCCATAGAAAAATCCAAGTAACCGACTCGAATGGATAAAGCGTTTGGAACTATTTGCAGTCTCATTTCTCCTTAACTCCTTTTTCACATATCCTCTTGCAATACCCCCAATGAAGCATGGACCACCATGGAAGGGATTTTTGGAAAATAGCACGAGATGAGGGGACACATGATCGAGGTGGAATTTCTTACATTGAATCTAAAAACCTTCGACAATATCCAAGTTTCTTTACCAAATATAAGGATTTGTTGTTGCAACTCAAGGCTTGCAGAGTTGATAAATCTAAGGAGGAGAAACAAATGGTTCTCACCATTCTCTCCAAACTTGATCTGGACTACTCAGTGATTGTATCCACATTCCATTCAGTTAGGCTCACCTTTGGAGCCACCTAGAAGATTCCCTCTCTTGAGATATTCATTGAATCTCTAACACAAGAGCAGAACAATCTTATCAACATGGGAAAAATCAAAGGCCCAAAGGCGCATATACTTACTGTGCATGATGGAAGCGGTCATCAAAATCATAAATATAAATACAAAGAAAAAAGGAAATGGCATGCAAATCCAAAGAAGGAAGGGTACTCAAAACCCTTCAATGATGCCTCCGGATCCAAAGGTGGAAAAGGAAGAAAAGGAAGAAATTCACTTACTTCCATAAAGGATTTCATCCCTAATCTGCATGTATGCAGAAATAGATAGATAAAATTGCCCAAATACTTCAACAAAACAACCTTGGATATCACATCCTCAAGGGTGCCAAGAAGAAGAAGTTGGAATATTAGAATCCCAAGAAAGGAAATTACATCCATGCTTTGATTGTTATCAACTCCTCTCCCAATGCTTGGATTGTAGATTCGGGATCATCACACCACATGGAAGTCATGAAAGAAGTCTAATATTCATTGGACACGTGCATAGGTCCTCCTATTCTGATGGGGGACAACTCTCATGTCAAGGTCACTAGAAAAAAAAAATTGAACTCGCAAATGGAAGCTTCAAGAATGTGTGACACGTTCCCAAACTTTTCGTCAATCTTATCTCGGTGTATCAGATGAAAAAAACTAGCACCGGAAAGACAGTCATATTCACACCTGATTTTGTGGATATATATGACATGAAAACCAATTCCAAGGTTACTACCAGTGAGGTAAATCATCAATCCAGACTCTACACATTTTCTAAATTTATTGAACCAAATTATGCATTACTTCTTACCCGTGGTGATGAAAGAAGTAGGATATGGAACGAAAGGTTCAGGAATATAAATTTTATATATACAACAACTTAGTAAGAAGGGAATGGTTGATTTTCTACCTAACATCCACTTATCCAAAAGAATTTTTGAGGGATGTGTTCTTGGAAAACACCCTCAAGAGAAATTCAAGAAAATAAAGTATCAGAAGGCCTCCTTTCCTTTAGATTTGATCCATAGTGATCTAATGGCCCATTTTTCACATCCATCAATCAAAAAATCAAGGTACATGCTTATTTTTGTTGATGATTTCTCATGCTTCACGTGGACTTTCTTTCTCAGGAAAAAATCAGAGGTCTTTCAACACCTCAAAGATTTCAAAGCCCTTGTTGAAACACAGTCAGGAAAGAAGATCAAATCCCTCCTAAAAAATAATGGGGGGGAGTGTGTCAAACATGAGACACAGAATATTTTTCTTGAGGCTGGTATTCAATTGTAGCACATGGTTTCCTATACTCCATAGAAAAATGGAGTTGCTGAGTAGAAAAATAGATCTCTAAAAGAGATGGCATCTTGCATGCTACATGCAAA
>CBVK0103774610.1:0-10631 GCA_900067695.1 Picea abies
TCATCAACCATCATGTCAGATCATGTCAACAACATATCATGAAATCAATAGCATATCATCAAAACCACACAATATCACTGTAAATGAAAACAACTCAAATAGCCCACTCCCTGACTCAATCCGGAGTCCAAGGGAGTTCCACCGATGCCTCTGCATCCTCAAGGTCTGAGACGCTGCACACTCAATGAAACTGAGTCAATAGCACCTGTATATAGAAATAGTAAAACATCCTGTCACCAATCATGACGCATCATCATCAAGGTTAGGTGGTTCATCATCATAAAAATCCAGATCACTTGCGAGCAAGTATCCCCAAAGAATAAGTTTTGTCAGTGCGCCAGAGCGGGATGTTACAATGATGGGGGAAAACTCTCCAATGGAGGTCACCGGCATAGGAAGGATTGAACTCACCAACGAAAGATTTGAGAATGTGTTGCACGTTCCCAAACTTTCGGTCAATCTTCTCTTCATTTATCATATGACAAATTATGGCATTGAAAATAAATTCATATTCACACCAAATGCAGTGGACATCTATGACATGCAAACCAATTCCAGGGTTTCTACCGATGAGGTAAATCATCAATCTAGATTGTTTACATTTTTTAAATTTATTGAACCATATTTTGCTTTACTGCTTACCCATGTTGATGAAAGTAGTAGGATATGGCACAGAAGATTCAAGAATTTGAATTTCATATATATGCAACAACTTAGCAAGAAAATATTGGTTGATGGTCTACCAGACATCCATTTCTCCAAAGAAATATGTGAGGGATGTGTTATTGGAAAACACCCTCAAGAGAAATTCGACAAAGGAAAAACTCAGAGAGCTTCCGCTCCTTTAGATATAATCCATAGTGACCTCATGGGTCCTTTTCCGAATCCATCAATCAACAAAGTGAGGTTTTTTCTCATTTGTGTTGATGATTTCTCACATTTCACATGGATTTACTTTCTGAGGCAAAAATTTGAGGTCTTTCAACACCTCAAAGATTTCAAATCCCTGGTTGAGACATAATCAGGAAATAAAATCAAAGTCCTCTGAATTGATAATGGGGGAGAGTATATCAATCACGAGATCAAAAATCTTTTTCATGAGGCAGGGATTCAGTTGCAGCACATATTTCCCTATACTCCGCAGCAAAACAAAGTTACTGAGTGGAAAAAAAGATCTTTAAAAGAGATGGAATCTTGCATGCTACATGCAAAGTCACTACCACAGAGACTATGGGCTGAAGAACTTAATTATGCAACCTACATCCAAAATAGATCTCCCCATAAATCTGTCAAGGATAAGACCCCCTATGAGGCTTGGAGCGACCTCAAACTGGAAGTGACCCATAGAGCACTTCGTGTATTTTTTTTGGATGCCCCAATGGTGTGAAGGGATATAGACTTATTGATCTTTTCTCAAACCAGATCATCATTGAGTGAAGTATCCAATTCGAGGAAAGTGCCTTGCATGTACCTCAGGAGTTGCATGCAGAAACCTTCATTCTTCCACCTATCCAAGATGATGAGAATGCACATGTTGACTCTTCTTCAAACGAGAGTTCTGATTCAGAGGACTCAGATGATCCAGTTACAGAGTCAAACAGTCAGATGTAGAGTCAGTGCATCCAGATGCATATGCAAAGATGGAGAAAAGGCCCAATGGTGCAGACCCCCAAACCCTCAGGTCCAAGGTCCACACAAGATCATTCAAATCTTCCCTTTGAGTCCAATTTGACTCTTTGGTTTCTCCTCGGGAAATACCCTTCACTCACAACAGTGTATCCATAGGTCCTTATGGGTGTGCCCACATGATCAAACACAAACCATCAACCCAAATCTCCTGACCTAAAATAGGATCGCCCCCTTCACAAGTTTGGGACTTCAAGTTTCGTGATTTCACGATTCCTGTTGTCGAGGGTTCTTATCTCTACAACCTCCGAAACCTGAATTGCTAACCTCTGATGCACTCAGCAAAGGTTGACTTTTCAATGGGCTTCTCACTTCATCGATATTTCGGACTTCACGATTTCATGAATCCAAATGCAAGGCTCTCCGTCCTTTGCCCTCCAAACCCCAAAATGGTCAACAAGGTTTGACTCCGCCAATTTGACAAGGACACGTCACCTGTCCACTCAACCACTTCCTATCTCTGAAATGGACTCCAACCACATGTCACTCTTTTGGGTTTTCGGGAATTTCTCTCCCAAAGCGTTGTCTCCTCCATCTCCTGACACCCGAAGTGATGAAATCCTGAACTCCACGTCACTTCATATCGCAACTCGCGACTTTGGGACTTTCATTCCACTGCACTCGACTCCTCATCACCAGGATCCCCAAAATGCCAAAATGATCTGGAGGCTTGTACAAATCATGATCAATGGTCCACGTTGATTCTGGATCCTATAGTGGAAAGCTTGTCTACCTCTAACCACCCTGCAACTTCCCTGGATCCTACGGTCCTCGTGATTTCGGGGATTCCCCACAAAGAATTTCGACTGCTCTTTGCTCCTTGATAACTCCTGCGAAATAAACCAAGGTTCTTCCACTGGAACTTAACTTCGGGGAAGCAAATTTTCTTCATCTCCCCTTTGATTATCTTAAACGTGTTAACCCTTTTAAGCTTTCTCTGCAATTTCGAGCCTCCGAAAAGACTCCTGCACGCACTCCTTGCAGCAATCCCTCAAATACTTTTAAGTATTTGAGTTCGTGACTCTATGCACTCTCCTGCAAGAACAATCCTTCAATTCACCCCTTAGTTGATAAGTTCTCAACTTCCAACTAGCCTGCGCACACCTTGCACGACTCCTGTGCCTCACTTGCACTTCTGCGGGAATGAGAACAGTGATATCTCTCTCGAGCTTTCAGAGATAAACTTTGAATCTTTGTCAATGCACTCCTTGTAGACTATTTCACTGCACTCCTTGAAGGAACTCTCACTCAGGAAGAGAAACAATTGAAACTCATTTTCTCTCTCTCAGACTTCAAACATTCAACATGAAACCATACATTCACACAATACTAAAGAAAATGCATAATAGAGAGAATAAACAACCATAAGCATACCATTCAACATGTATACACAGAAAGCATCATAACCCCATGAATATGAATCAAATCTTCATATATTAATTCAGAACTTCTGTACATGGGTTATATTTTACAACTCTTTTCTTCTTCTCTATGATCTATCATACAATGCTCTCTCTCTCTCTGATTGTTAATGTTACAATGATACAAAGGTGAGGGTGTCTATAGTCGGGTTTCCCTCCTACGCTCTAAACTATCTAATTTGCAATTTAAATCTACCTACTTTCATTAACTGGGCATAAATGCCTTTTACATCAACAAATGAGAGAAAATCGCTCGTGATCTGTTTACATCCTCCAAAATATAAATGCAAGGTACGCCTTCTAGATATTACATTAATATTTCAAAAAAATTCCAAAACACTTTTGCAACGTGATGAAATGTGCTAGCTCTCATCCCAACTATCTTCCACCTCTGCGCTCACTTGCTGCTAGCGATGCTCCTATATCATACTCCCTCGCTTGAAAATTTTCATGGACTCCTATTCATGAGCTCTTGCATGGTCTGTCCATGCTTATGAATTTGTTCTTCATTTTCCCAACTGGAATCTTCAACTGGATGTCCCTTCCATTTAACCAAGTATTCAAAATACTCTTTCCCCCTGGTCTTCTTGCTGACTCTCTTGTCAAGTATGCTTTCCATCTGTGGCCTTTCAGCTATAGTCATTTGTTTAGTCCACTAAACCTTTGTCTTTTCACTGTCTGCACCTGCTTCTCCAACTTCGTAAGGGTACAAATATAAGATGTTGAATATCGATGAAATTCTGATCCCATTGGGTAATTCAATCTCATATGCGTTCGCCCCAAATTTCTTCAAGACTTTGCATGGTCCAATCTTTTTCTTTTTCAGTTTATTATATGTCCCCCTTGGGAACCTTTATTTCCTCAGATGTGCAAGAATCAGATCACCAGCTTCAAACTGAAGTTCTCACCTGTGTTGATCTTCTTTGATCTTATACTCTTGGTTTGAATTCTGCAATCGATCCTTCACTTGGCAGTGAAGTTCCTTCATTGCATCTACAAAATCCTCTGCACTAGCACTTCTGAATTCACTTTGTTCTGAATCTTCCAATTCAGAAACTCCCCTTGGCTGCATTCCATATACAATTTGGAATGGAATCTACCCTGTTCTTCTATTGATTGAATCATTATAAGAAAATTCCTCCTGTGGCAGAATGTGATCCCACTGACTGTGGTGTTTAGTCACTAGGCTCCTCAACAAGTCTCCCAAGATTCTGTTCACAAATTCTGTTTGCCCATTTGTCTGAGCATGATACACTGAGCTAAATGACAAATTTGTCCCCGACTTCTTCCATAAATTCATCCAGAAATGTCCAACAAACTTGGTGTCTTGATCAGAAACAATGCTTCTTGGCAATTTGTGAAGTCTGACAACTTCCTTGAAAAACAGGTTCGCAATATGAGTTGCGTCACTGGTTTTCTGGCATGGTATAAAATGTGCCATCTTTGAAAATCTGTCTACCACCACAAAGATTGAATCAAATCCTCTTTGTTTTCTTGGCAATTCCAATATAAAATCCATGCTCACTACATCCCACGGCTTCTCAGGTATGGGTAATGGCTAGTATAACCCTGTGTTTTTCCTTTTTCCCTTTGTGTGCTGACAAATTGTACATCTGTCCACAAATATTTTGACATCTTTCCTCATCCCTGGCCAAAAATATGAGCCACTTAATTTCAAGAACGTCTTATCATGACCGAAATGTCCTGCCAATCCTCCACTGTGTTTTTATTTAAGGAGATTCTCCCTCATGGAGCATTTTGGAATACATAACTGATTTCCCCTGAATAATAATCCATATTGGATCATATATTTGGTCCATTGGCTTCTGTCCCTGAGAATTGGATTCTCAGATGCCTCATATGCCTCTTTAAAATCTGGGTCATCCTTGTACATTTCTCTGAGGTTATCAAAACCCAAAGTTTTGACCCTAAACTCCTGCATAAGCAAATATTTCCTGCTCAAAGCATCAACAACTTTGTTAGCAGTTCCAGAAATATGTTTAATTAATTATGCATGTATTCAACCTATTTTGCATGCTTCTGGTTCAACTTGTCCTATTGAGTCATGAATTGCAAAGCATCATTGTCGCTATACAAAACAAACTCTTTAGGAACCAAATAATGTCTCCACTTCTTCAGTTCTTGTATGATCACATAGAATTGCTTGTCATACATTGAGTACTTGATCTTTGCCTCATTCATTTTCTCACTGAAGTATGTGATCGGTCTGCCATCTTGGCTCAAGACTGCTCCTATTGCAAACCCACTAGCATCACACTTGACCTGAAATGTCTTACTGAAATCTGACAACACCAAAATTGGTTGTTCAGTAATCTTTTTCTTCAACAAGTTGAAACTTTTCTCTGCTTCCTCTGTCCAGTGAAAAGATTTGTGTCTTTTCTTCACCGTATCCATCATTGGTGCGCTAATCCCACTGAAATTCCTGATGAATTTTCTGTAGAAACTAGCTAATCCATGGAATCTTCTAACCTCAAATACATTCCTCGGCGATGAACAATTCTTAATCGCCTCTACCTTATCCGGATCCATCCTAATCTCATTCGCAGAGATAACAAAACCCAAATAAATGAGTTATGTCCTCATAAATTACGATTTCTTCACGTTTATCAACAACTTCTCTTGCTGTAATCTCTTAATCACTGTAGCCAAATACTTCAAGTGTTCTATTTCTATTCTACTGAAAATCAGTATATCGTCAAGATATACGATGATGAATTTTACTATGAAATCCTTCAGAACTTCATTCATCAATCTCATGAAAGTACTGGGTGCATTTGTTAATCCAAATGGCATAACAAGCAGGGGTGATTTTAAGAACCCCCCCTAAATTTATATGTATAATAAATGGGCGAATCCCCATGATACATAGGAAAAATTGAGGGCTATTTTATCAATAATATAAAATGTATATATAATTTTTTGGCGAATATTTTAGTCAATTATATAATCTTGTAAAATATTGGCGAATATTTCACTGAATTATAAAATCTTGTAAAATATTGGCGAATCTTTCACTGAATTATAAAATCTTGTAAAATATTGGTGAGTGGTGTTGGGTAAACAAATGGACTTCACACAACATTTCACCACATCTACTACAGTAAAATCGACCAAAATTGACAAAGAGCATTTTGTATAGGCCAATTGCAAAATGTGTTTCAATCTACAAATGGAGTTCACAACATTGTCAACATTCACTACATCTGCTACAATAAAGTCAACCAACATCAACATTCACTAGATCTACTACAATAAAGTCAACCAACATTTCAGTACATCTATTATAGTTCTACAAATAATATTTTTCATAGGCCAATTAAACAAAAGGTGTTTCCATCTACAAATGGACTTATCACAACATTTCACCACATCTTCTACATGGGCCAATTAAACAACAAGTGTTTCAATCTACAAATGGACTTCACATAACATTTCACCATGTCTGCTACAATAAAGTTAACCAAAATTAACAAAGAGCATTTTGCATAGGCCAATTAAACAATTGCAAAGGCCCCAATTAAAAAATGTGTTTCAATATACAAATGGAATTCACGATGCCTTTCACCACATCTACTACATAATCCAATCAAATAACAAGTTTTTCAATCTACAAATGGACTTCACAAAACATTTCACTGCATCTGTTGTAGTAAAATCGACCAAAATTGACACCAGCATTTTTCACACGACATTTCACCATGTCTGCTATAGTTCACTACGTCTGCTATAGCAAAGTCACCAAAATTGACAATAGGTGTTTCAATCTACAAATCTACCCTCATATATACTGGATTAGATCAAATGTTGTGGTATATCAATTTCCCAGTTCTCATCTTGGTGCTCATTTTCTTCACTCTGAACAAGACCCTCTCCAGATGGATTATCATTATGAGCCTCCAAAGAATTATGTTCCGTATCAAGTTCATTAGAGAAACTTGTTATATTGTTTTCTCCCCTTCTATCACAATCTGATCGCTAAAGAGCTAGTGCTCTTTCATATGGAAAATTGGAAATGTCATACTTTGTTACATATAATCTTAAACATATATCCATATGTTTATCAAGCTTGTTCCTCATCTTTGACTTCAAAAATGACAGTGCACTAAACATTCTCTCATCCTCCACTGATCCCAAAATCATGGTTTGACACAAATCCACTAATTTGAAATATTCGGATATATTTTCCTGTAAGTATTGGCTAGCACCTAAAATAGTCCATAATCTTGTTATTGCACCATATTCTAGAGGATTCTCCAAAGCACGAAATTGATTCCACATTGTTTCAGCGAAGCGTGTGGCTTGTTGAAACAATTTTTATTGATCCAAAATACCTTCAACTTGTTCTCCATGTACCTCAGCCTTCTTGCAAAAGTGGTCCACTAAAGTATTTAATTTTTCCACAAAGTCACGTTTTAAAGTAGGTTGACATTTTAAATTGTTCCAATATTCAGGGTACACCACAGACATGGCCTCCAACAATTCATCTCGAGGGAATCGTTCTCTTATCTTCAGAGACAATGACTTTGCAATTTCTATCAAGTTGCGTCTCACTGAAATGACAACATTGTCGAATAGGTCTCTTGACACAGGGCGCTCTTTGGTGGTTTGTCTTGTCTTATCAATATAATGAAAAGGAACCATATACCCATGCACTTCCATACATAGTATCCCTTTTTCATCAAACTTCAAATAATTTTCAGTATTTTTTATATCAATGATCGTAGTCCAATTTGTAAACCGTGGAACTGCGAAAGACTTTGGCATCGTATACAAATTATCCAATAAAAGGCATGCAAATTTTCTTGCATTTGTGTATTCTGCAATATACATTGTGCGAATTTGAGACATTTTCACGAGGACATTCATTTCATCTAGCATAGGAAGAATTCCAACCAATGTTAATAATGTCTCTATGTCAGTTAGTCGAAAGAGAAGATCTTGATCTTTATCTACACTGAAGTGATGTTCATACATCACCCCTACCAAGGACTGGTACTCACTAAATAATCTTTGCGCTGGTCCATTCAATGAGATCCATCTTGTATCAACATCCTTTAATAGCTTGTTTCCATTTGTAACACCGTCAACAAATTTTTTAAACTCTGAAAATCGTTTGGGACTATGAGAAAAATATGCATAAGCCTCTCATACAAGATCTTCAACTTTTGAAACCGATGGAAACTTGCTTACTATTTTAAATGCAAGATTCATCCTATGAGCCATACAATGAATACTCAACATATACGGTGAATATGATAGTTGTAGTCTAACACAAAGGCCATTCCTTTGTCCTTGCATTACTGACGCTCCATCCGCTCCAATACATACCAACTTTTTTGTGATCATTAAAGGATCCATACCACCACTTTCCTTCAAACTATTATTAACAAGTTCATAAATATTTTCAGCTGTAGAATTCTCCATCATTTTATGAACCCCAAGTAGATAGGAATGCCTAATATGGTCATTAACCATATAAATACTCATGCAAATCCATGAAGTGTTATCAATAGCTATAACCTCATCCAAAGACAATGACACAAACCTAGCACTTGCAATCTTCTCTTTCATATCATCCTTTTCTACTCGAGCTAGATATTTTGCCCATTCCCAACCACTCGTTAAATACCAATGAGAAGATGGAAAGTTTGGCATTTGAAGAAAAGATAGATATTTCATGTAATCCGGATAATCTGTCATAGGATGCCCTTTAGATAAGATGTGAAATACAATGCTTAATTGTATTGTCTTAGATAACAAATTTCTTTCCATCGTCTTTTCGAATAGATATGTGATGGTTCCTCCACCTGCCTCGAGTTTTTGCTTGCTTATTAAATATTCATTATATTCATCAGCATATTGTACATGTCGACATTCCTCGGAAGATTTCCATCTGACAATAGATTTCTCCTCGCCATCTATAAAAAAAAATTCATAAACCTTTCCTGCATGCTTCTCAATTGTATCTAACTTCATCTGTAATGTCATTGGCGTGCCAAGTTTCCAACTACATATATTGCATATAAATTTTGGTTTATCTTTCTCATTTTGTGGAGGTAATTGATCAATAAATGGAAATTTTGAGACCCGATCTGGTTGGAAGCCTCTCCCTATGTCCCATTGGCCCTTTTGTCTTTTCCGTGAATTGGTTGTGTTCTTTTCCAATGAAATATTTTCGACATTTATACTGCCAATTTCTGGTGAAAATGCATTTATCTCACTTTGATCACCGGAGGAACATATTTCCTTATCTATTATTTGGATATTAGATGCATTCTCACAAGATTTGAGATCTCTTTCAGTGATAGGTTGCTCAAAAGAGCTCGAAGCATGAAGAGAATGTGGATCCTTGGATTGAAGTCTTTGAAAATATGATGATAGATCATTTTGTCTTGATCTTTTCTTCCCACGATCGGTGTTTGAAATCTCAATAAATATTCCACAATTGAAATTTCAAATTGATCTAGAAGCCAAAAGTGAAACCTGCAAGAGAAATAATATAAAATTAGTAAAATTCCTACCAAGTATAGAATATTCAATCTGAATATAACTCTGACTACTGCAAATGTAATCTATCTAAGAACTAAATCCATGAAAGAGACTAAGAACTAAATCCATGAAAGAGAGGCTCATGGTCTTCTTGGTGGATCCTTGCCAAGAAAACCACAAGTCCCTTAGGTACTTACAGATTAAATTCTAAACTGAAACCATCAATCTAAAATAAAGAGAAGAAACATTAACTTTCAGAAAGTGCGTTATCAGATCATGGACATATCAAAAAGTGCGTTCAACAAGTACAAGGATACATGGGAACTGGAAATGCAGATTTGGAGTACAATCCTCAAGCTAACATCAAACAGGAAGCCCTTAATGGGCCTGTCTTCTTCTAAGGCCAAGTATTTAAAACAATTGTAAAGTAGTTTTGTTACTAGATCAATTTATTAGGCATTATACCAATCATCTCTATGGTTATATTGCTAGGAATGTAAGAAAATCTCAGATAGTAGGCAGTCATTTTGAAATTCTAGGTCCTCTCTATTGCTGCCACTAAAATAAGAACCTGTTTTGATACCAAATGATGTGGGCAAAAAGCCCAAAAATAAAACAAATAAACTAACCAAAGAGCATTAAAAATCAAACAATTTTACCAAGAACACAATATTCAGATTCTTGGAACCACATACACTCAAGAGACTGGAGACAGTAATATTCCATAAATTAGATTTCATTCAGTGCATCCTGACGTCCATTATGCCCCCTCAATCTAAGACATCTCAGTTTTTTTCTACAAACATCTCAAAATTAGCTCCTTAAAATAAACACTATATATAAAATTCTGTTTGGATTTCCATATCAAAAGAAGATCCCTAAAAGAAATTCTATTTGTGCATATCCTTTCAATAGAAGCATGCTCCTACATCTTGTTTGCAGGCCCACAAGTATAATTCCAAGCAATCTTGTCATCTTTATAAGTATGGTCAGATGGACATGCATCTTTTTTTA
>CBVK0103774689.1:0-16639 GCA_900067695.1 Picea abies
GATCAACTACCAAAAATACACAATCATTGCCTTTCTTGGTGGACAGAAGGATAGACATGTAATCCATCGAAATGGATTCCCAAGGCCTCTCGAGAGTAGGAAGAGGGGTTTATAAGCCTTTCTTATTGGTGGCTAGCTTGGAAATGACATAGGCAGTGCAAGATTTGATATACTTGCTGACGTCCTGTCAAAGTTTTGGCCAATACAAATGTTTTTGTAGAATGACCACAATTTTCTCCACACCAAAATGTCCTGCCATTCGACTGTAGTGAGCCTCCCAAATCAGGTTTGCACACTCTCTTGTAGGAACACAGATATGGCCCAGATGGCATAACAGTTCGTCCTAAATGTGAAAATCGGTGACATTCGTGCCTGTACCCAATAGATGATAGGTGGTGGTGACCTCCAGATCTTCCTGATAAATTTGGGGCCACTTAGATGCCTCATGCCCACAAGAATGGAGAATGGTGGTGAGTGAAACCATGGGAGGTCGACTTAGGAATTCAGAGACACGATTTGTGCTCCCTATCTTATATTATATGTTGAGATGGAACTGCTGCAGGTAGGTGGACCACTTCTGATGGCGGTTGTTCTGCAACTTCCCCTGTGTCTGTATGACCTACAAAGGCTTGTGATTAGTGTGGATGATTATCTACTTTCCCAAAATGTAATGTTTCCATTGACGATAGGCTTTCACAATGGAATATATTTCCTTGTCATAGGTGGGGTATTTTCTGACAATATTTGAGAGTGTCTCACTATGATATGCTACCAGATGACTATGTTGAGTGAGAATTGTGCCTACAACATAATCAGATGCATCAGTCTCAATCTCAAGCGGTTGTTGCAGATCGGGTAAGGAGAGTACTGGAGATAAGCACAAGTGATGCTTCAAATCATCAAATGCTCATTGTTATTCCTTCCCCCACGTGAAATTTTCCCTGCCACCACTCTTGGTCACTTGGTCGAGGGCCCATGAAATATGGGAGAATCCCAACATAAACCGTCGACTAAAGTTGGAAAGTCCAAAGAAGCTATGAATATAGGTTAGTGTGGTTGGGGCTAGCCAATCAGAGATGACTTGGATCTTATCTAGATCAACATGTACTCCATGCTCATCAACAATGTAGCCCAAGTATTGGACCCTGTTCATGCCAATTGGATCTTAGCTGGATCAACATGTACTCCATGCTCATCAACAATGTAGCCCAAGTATTGGACCCTGCTCATGCCAAAGGATCATTTTTCCAAGTTGGCATATAGCTTGTGTTGTCGTAGGGTGCTCAAAACCTGTTGAATATGTCGCATGTGCTCCTCCTAAGTTTTTTTGAAGATGAGGATGTCATCCAAATATACCACCACAAAATAGTTTGTGAAGGTTCTCAATACATCATCCATCAACCTCATGAAAGTGGTTGGTGCATTTTTTTAGCCAAAGGGAATGACCAGCCATTCAAAGAGACCTTCTTTAGATTTGAAGGTTGTCTCCCATACATCAGTTGGTTTGATGGCAACCTGGTGGTATCCAGACTTTAGGTCAATCTTGCTGAAGAAATTTTCCCCCTTGAGTTGGTCAATAAGGTCATCAATCCTGGGAATTGGGTATTGGTTCCTGACTGTGATTTTGTTTAATGCTCTGTAATCAATGCAGAGTTGCCAGATCTCATCCTTCTTCTACACCAGTACAATCAGGATTCCACAAGGGGAGGAGTTGGGTCTGATGTGCCCCTTTTGAAGAAGATCTTAGATCTGACGCTTGATTTCATCATTTTCCATCAGTGAGCGATGATAGACTAGTCCATTAGGTAGAGGTGCACTGAGGGTCAGATCAATTGGATGCTTGACTTGACAGTGTGTCGGTACCCCGGTGGGTGAGGAGAAGATGTCTCAGTACTCTTCCATGATCACGTCCACTTGCTTCTGCTGCAAATATAGGCTCTGTGTGGAGGCCAAAGATGTGGTTGTGACCTTCTACTTACTATGAGCACAGATCACAAAGAAGATGAACTTCTTGGTCTGTGAAATGACCTTACTGCATTGCTTAGCAGATTTTAAAGAAATAGTGGTAGGCGGCGCTACCTCTGGTATCATGTACAATTGTCTACATAAAGTAATAATAACATTGTGGGGTCTAGACTCATACACAGCATGATGCTTCCACAAATATGGTTGTCCTAAAAGAACATCACAAAATTCAAGGGGTGCACTATCACACAGTACCTCATCTTTAAAAGGCTTGATGTCATAGGGCAGACGGAAATGTTGGCTGACACGGAAATCTCTTCCTTGGGAATCCAAACGATGGTGTAGGTCTGCGGGTGTAGTGTTGTTGGCAGGTCCAATCGCTTGACGACCTCTGCTGAAATCAGGTTCTTATTAATACCACTATCGACAATGAAATAAAGTGGATGCCCCTTTACCCACATTTGCGAGTGAAAGAGACGTTCCCCTTCCTTTGGTTCTTCTAGTTCGCTTGGCTGGACTTTGGTGGTAGCAACAATGGAATTGGGTTCAGCATCGATAATATGCTTCTCTCCTTCAGGATTTGATTCAGAATTAGAATCGTCCTATGACTCAGAATCCTTCCGTTCGGTCAGGAGTGACTTCTTGGAGCAGCATTATTAGGTGTTGTGCCAAGGGATTTTATGGTGCTCACACCATTTCCCCGTGTCCTTCTTCGTATTCTCATTGCCCTTCTTGTGTTCCGGCTTGGACTGGTTGTCCTGAGGGCGGCCATTTTGACTTGGTCCCTTGTTGTGTGGGTTGGGGTCGCCTTTTCCCTACTTCAGCTGTGAGGGGTTTGTAGATTGAAAATCTCACCTTTTCTACTTAAATATATGCTCAATATTGGCAACGTATCTATAAGTTGTTCCCAATGAGGCAATGTCCAGAAACTCCATTTCCATTTGAATGTATATGTGCAAACAACCACAGTATTTGAGCACCAGATGACGCTTAGAGTCTTTGATACCCAATTTGGTGTGCAGGGTATGGAAAATATTAATGAAATCTGATACTGTCTAGTCCCTTTCTTGACGTAGGGTGGTCCATCTTGTGTATTGGTCCCTGTAGCTTCCAACAAGGTAGTATTGTTCTTTAATGGCGACCTGAAAGGAATCCCATGTAGGGGCCACCACAAACATTGCAGATTCCTCTGATTTGAAAGATATCTTCCATAAATCAGTTGGTTTGATGGGAACCTGGTGGTAGCCAGACTTTAGGTCAATCTTGCTGAAGAATTTTTCTCCCTTGAGTTGGTCAAGAAGGTCATCAATTCTGGGAATTGGGTACCAATTCCTGATTGTTATTTTGTTTAATGCTCTGTAATCAATGCAGAGACACTAGGTCCCATATTTATTTTGCACCAGTACAATCAGGATTCCGCAAGGGGAGGAGCTAGGTTTGATGTGCCCATTTTAAAGTAGCTCTTGGATCTGACGCTTGATTTCATCATTTTCCATATAAGAGCGGTGATAGACTAGTCCATTAGACAGAGGTGCACTAGGGGTTAGATAAATTGGATGCTTGACTTGGTAGTGCATCAGTACCTTGGTGGGCGAGGAGAAGATGTCTCTGTACTCTTCCACGATCTCGTCCACTTTCTTCTGTTGCAAAGAAAGGCTCTGTGTAGAGGCCATAGATGTGGTGGTGACCTTCTGCTTACAATGAGCATGGATCACAAAGAAGAAGAAATTCCCATCCTGTCAAATGAACTTATTGCATTGCTTAGTAGAGATTAAAGAAATAGCAGTAGGCGACGCTACCTCTGGTATCCTATACAATTGTCTACCCAAAGTAATAACAACACTGCGGTGTCTAGACTCATACACAACATGTCTCTTCCACAAATATGGATTTCCTAAAAGAACATCACAAACTTCAAGGGGAGAAATATCACACAATACCTCGTCTTTGAAAGGCTTGATGCCGTAGGGAAGACGACACTATTGGCTAACACATAGATCTCTTCCTTGGCGAAGCCAGCCAATGGTGTAGGGATGTGGGTGTAGTGTCGTCAGAAGGTCCAACCACTTGATGACCTATGATGAGATCAGGTTCTTCTGACTACCACTATCGAAAATGAAATGAAGCGAAGCCCCCCTCACCCAAATTTGTGACTGAAAGAGGTGTTCCCCTTCCTTTGGTTCTTTTGGTTCTCTTGGCTGGAATTTGGTGGTAATGATAGTGGCACTTGGTTCAACATCGATAATCCGATTCCCTCCTTCTGGATTTCATTTAGAGTCGAAATCTGCCTTTGATTCACAATATTTCAGATCGACCACTAGTGACTATTTGGAGTGACATTCTTCGATGTTGTGCCAAGGGATTTTATGGTATTCACACCATTTTACCATGTCCTTCTTCATATTCTCATTACCCTTCTTGTGTTGTAGTTTGGACTAGTTGTCCTGAGAGTGGCCATCTTTTCTCTGTCCCTTGTTTTGTGGGTTGGGGCCACTTTTTCCCTGCTTCAGTTGTGAGGATTTTGAATATCCAAACTCTCACATCTTTTGCTTAAATTATTCTCGATCTTGACAACATATCTATAAGCCGTACCCAATGATGCGATCTCCAGAAAATACATTTCTGTTTGAATGTATCTATGTAGAAAACCATGGTATTTGAGCATCAGATTTCACTCGGAGTCTTTGATACTCAATTTGGTGTGTAGGGTATGGAAAATAATGGTGAAATCTAGTACTTTCTGGTTGCTTTCCTGATGCAGGGTGGTCCATCTTATGTATTGGTCCTCGTAGACTTCAACATGGTAGTACTATTCTTTAATGGCATCCCCAAAGGAATACCATGTGGGGGCAACCACAAATATTGCATATTCCTCTATGGCCCTTTGCTCAAAGTAAGTATCCCACCAGTCCTTAACATGGGGATGACCTTGAGGACTGCAAAAGTAATCTTTTCCCTATTGGAAAAATTGTGGACCGAAAAATACCCTTCAAGCAGATTCAACCATTTATCTACAACATCAGTATCTATCAGTCCTTAAAATAATGGAATATCAAAATTTGCCTATACCTTGAAGGGGGTTGTATGGCCACTTTATGAAGATGCGTCTCATGTGGGTAGCTGTCGAAGGATTTGTTAAAAGTTTTCCATCATTTCATTCGTTTTTCGTGCAAGGGATTCCTCGAGAAACATTTTAAAAGGATTTCCTGCTGCATCATCTTTCTTTTTGTCCCCCATGGGTTGTTTTTGGGCTCGACACGACCGATCTTGCAAAGGCTCAACTGGTTCGAGTCTCAAATTCTTGTACCCAGATCTTGTCGAGGACATGCATGAAGAAAAATAAATGAAGAGCAGACCACTCTCATTCCACTGATCTAGATTTATGAGTGGAACAAAACGAATAACATACTAAATATAATAACAAATATATATGGAGAACAACAACAAATATCTAGTGAACAATAACTTCTATTGAATAAATGAAATAGGATGAAACTGTAAAACTGCAGAACTGAAAACAACTTAAATGAAATAGGATGAAACTGTAAAACTGCAGAACTGAAAACAACTTGCTTGAATGGTGGTAGCTATATTTGAGAAGAGATGTGGCTGCTACGCACATCCGTATGAGAAGAATGATTATAATGAGGCTCCAAAGGCATTTTTAACATTACTCATGAATTCCAAAACCCTAGACATCCAAAAACCCAACCCTAGGAGATGAAACACCAAAATTTATGTGGGCCCCGATGGGTAAGTTGGTACCTCAACTTCTTTGGGTCGTAAATTTTGCATACGACCTTCGTTTTAGGTGCACGATAGCCCGTTGGAAACCCCTTTTCAAGAACTACACATTATGCCATCAAAATTTGACTCTGTCTACAGTTTGAATGTGGCAAGCCAAAAAAACACTATTTAGGGCCCCAAAACGGCCTTGTAAGTACTAAAAGATGTGTTGACATGAAAACATCCAAAATAAGCTAGTTGGCTTAGGTGGGTGACCACTAGTCTCCACATGGAAGATGTGTAGGGATTCATATAGCCCCATAAATGTAGAAACCACAATTACAAAGAATTATAGAAGAACATGCTGAACTATGCCAATAGGAGCCAGTTGGAATAGGTGGGTGGCCACCAATATCCACCTGGATCGATTTGGTACGGTATTGTTCAGACCAGAGTATGGTGGGGTGTTGAATGTGTTATGGGTTCCTAAAATTAGGAGGAGTGTTCTCTCAGTTTGGAATATTGAGAAGAAGGGATAACATATATTGTTTCGAGAAGGACATGTATTTTTTGTTCCCAGACGATATAGCTTCAGAGCAGTAGTGGTTTTTGGAGTTAGGGAGGGAAAGCTATATAGGTCGAGGGGCTGATCTACAAGAGCTATGGAAAAAAATAACATAGAGATATATGAGGAGGCGCATGTGGCTCCATAAGTGGTGAGGCAGATGGCCCCACCACGAGAACATATTCAGGGGGAGCAAGTAGTTCCACCAGTGATGAGGTAGGTAGCCCTACCAGTAATGAAAAATAAAAGGGAGTGTTGGTTACTACTCTTCTATACCATCTGAGTTATTGACCTAGGGTTCATGTCTTTCAGGTTTCCAATAAAGCCTCTAAAACTATTGACCCTCCTGGTAATCCAGAAGGCAACACAGTACACAAAGTGCACTGCACAGTCTCACCCGTGATAACTTTAAATGGGTGGCTGTAAACTCAGGTGTTTAAAGCCTAGGATTGAGTATGGGATAGGGGTTTATTATTACGAGCCATATACTACGAATCATGATTGAAATCTACTATTACTCAGTGGCGTGCATCTATCTTTCCCAGTTTATTTACTGAACAACACAATCGAAGTCCAAAACAATGTATTAACTCATTCATTCAGCATAACAATTATCTGCTGGAAGAAAACAAAGATATGCATGCATTCATCACATTACATAGATATTACCGTGGTTCACCGCCTCCTGGGCTACATCCATAAATATTTGGCTCTTGGCTCTTTTATTATGGTAGTTCTGCATCTCCAGCGTTGCACGCTTACAATTCCCTCAGATGGGTAAGATCTGTATGAGGTGAACTAGATCACACTAGGCTCCACAACCTGCTATCTAATCCTTAGATATTCCTTCTCTGCTCTGTTTATAGCTCAACAACTTACAAAAATGGTTCTTAGCAGCATTACATAACGCATCAACTCGTACATAGCTATGAAAGGAAATTACAAAAGATGAACTAATACAAAGGTGAACCAATCTCTATCTGATACCTGCGTATCTATATTTATATATATCGGGCTCTTTAGCCATTTACAATGTATTACCAAAACCCTAACCCTACCGACATTAGGTCTTCCTCCCATGCACATGTGTTGTTCTTCCTCCAGCTATCGCTTTCCTTGTGCATGCTTTCTTGCATGCGCGTGTGCTATGTTACCTTCCAGCTGTTACTTCTATTTCTGCACGCTTTATTTCCCATGATCATCCTTATTTCCACTTCATCTTGGTGCCAATAGGCCCCCAACACTGACATGTGACTCGTCCTGAGTCACCTAATCCTTATAATCTTCTTCGATCTCCTTGGTGATTGTCTGGAACTTTTCCTTGAGCTCTGCTACTTTTGTCAGTGCCTACACTGTCTTCTCCTTGTGTGCATGAGATTGTATCTCATGGTCGATGCTAACCTACAATTTGTGTAGTGCCCTTGATGGGATCCATGTCAAGACCAATTGGATGTGGTCCAAATACTTCAGGGGTGTCTGCCCCATGATTTCATCCATGCACAACATGCTAGGTTTGATGTAAATCATTGCGTTTTCATGTGGCATGGAGTGGATTGGGTCTTGTTCTTCTACCTCCACTCTTTCTTTGGTCTATATTATCGGTGGCTCTATGCCTCTGCTGCTGCTTGCTATCTGTGCTTCCCCCAATTTCTTGAGGAACTATCCCATTTATGTCAGCTCTTTTTGCAGTTTATCCATGTGGTGTGCTGCATGATCGAAATCTTATGCTAAGTAATCCTGGACCATTCTCGAAATCATTTCCTCATCATCCTCCATGATTGTATAGTCTAGAGATTCTCATTGCGCCTTTGATTTCTTGCGCGGCTGGTCTCTTATTCCCCCCTAGTTCTTCTATGATGGGGTTTGGGGTGGTCTCTTGCACTCCCTTAGCTTTTTTTTACTATCCGTTGGTCGGCTGTGTAGTCTCTTTCTTCCCCTTCTTGGTCCCTGTCTACTTTGACCCTTTGTCTTCCTGAGTCAGCTTGCCTTGGACCATTTGTGGTTTCTTGGGCACTTAGATACCCGGAGGTTGCGTTTTTTCCTGTTCTACCTCTCCTTCTGTTTTTGTTTGTGGTACTTCCTGGGTAATGGTTGGGATCCTCCATTCATCAAGCCATTCACTAATGACCATGTTGATATCACCCTCAGTGATGCAGTAGCACATATGGAGCCACTGTTCATCTGGATCCTGCCTTGGTTGTAGCCACATTGTTTGGCGTGTGGCCTAGAAGTTGGTGATGTTCGCATATTGCGTGATAGCATCTGGTGTTATTCTCAATGATCGACTGATATCTTCCTATATATCCCATAGGTATGCTTTGAATATGATTTGATTCTCCCTCTTATGCTTGGCCTGCGACCTGGATCTCAGTAATAGGTATCTTGCTCCCGCTGGCTATGGTCTAGTACAAAAAATTACATACTTTGGTTCTAGTCATCCCATGAAGGCTATGAGGGTGATCAACCATGAGTAATGGAACTCTATTCCTAGGTCCTGTGCATCCTTGCAGTCCTCTTGAAATAAGTTCAATAGATATGGTGTCCATCTCATAGAGGTGCCTTCTGCGCACTGAGCTGCAACTGTAATGACTCCTGTTGGTACTTCATCTTTGCAACATTTTTTGAGCAATTTGCAGTCTAGGATATTTGCGCCCAATTGTGTAGCTGCATAGTTGGTTCATTTGATCACAATGCCCCTCGTTCCTCTGGCGGTGCCATATTTCTTCTTCATTTCTTCTGTCAATGCTCTCTCCTTGGATTTATTGTCCAGAATCAACACGGGACCCATACCCCGCGTTGGTAACCCTGTGATTTGTGAAATAAGCTCAACAATTACGGGGATGGGTTTGTCCAACCATATGTCCCCTCCATGTGTGACTGCTAACAATTGATTGACGCATGATATCGCATACTGGCCTCTGCCAAAATGTGGTAGCTTCAACAAACCTAATATTACCGTTCTGTCCAGCCCAGCTGCCCACTGGTGTGGCTGGCTAATCATTTCTCCAAGTTGGTTTACGACTATGGTCTACATAAAGACCCTCTATGAAAGTTCCAGGAACTTGGTTTTGTATGATACGTCATGGTCGGAATACTTGAGCTTCCCGATGTGACCCAGTAGCTCCGGTTCTACCTGTACTCTAGCTGGTATGTATGGTAGAACAATTTTTGTTGCAGGTTTCTTGTAGGGTGAGCTCGGTATCTGAACTCTGTCTTCCTACTACAGTGGCTGGTTTGAAGTTCCAACAACTTCTGGTTGTTCCCCCATCAGCCATTCTATCCAAGCCAAGGCATTCACAATGGTCTCCTCTCCTTGTTGACCTGATATGGTCATTTTCTACTCGTCTGGTTGCACTGCTACTTCCAGATTTTGTGTCGTTTTGTTAACCTCCAGAGCTGCTTCGATGTTTTTTGGCTACACTTCCTTTTGGGTTTCCACTTCCTTGTTCTGAGGCACCTGCGCCGCTACTGGCATAGCCACTTTCATGGGATTTGCTTGTGGCTACTAAATCTCTTCCGGTATCGGTGTGGAGTTTACCGATATTTTCTCTGGGGATGGGATTTCATCGATGTCAACGATCTCCGACTGCTGCTGCTCGTTCTCTTCCAGTGGTCCTCGTGACCTAGTTTTAACCCTGGTTAGTCTGGCTGTCTGGATTGCTTCTACTGGCTTCCATGGTTCCATAGTGGTGACTGTCGAACGTTTGCTGAGTTCAAATAAATTCAGTGAGCTCTGTTGTCTCTCTCCGTTTGTTCTGGCTGCTATTACTCTCTCTCTGTTTTCCTTTCACGAATAGACTAGTTTCTCCTGTGCTCGCGTGTTGTATGGGATTTTCGAGGCCGCTTCCTCCATTATGTGTTTAATCCATCATAACTATGGGTTCAATGCATCTACAATGGTTTCATACTTTCCATTAGGTTTGCTTTGCCGTCTCCCGTTGGTGTGTTTAATGTGATGTCCCATCGGTCCTTGCCATGATTTAATTTTGCTTAGTGCTATCCTATCATACTGCTTTTGTTGATTTTCTGTTTCCTACTTATTTTCCCTTTGTATGTAACCGTGGTTTATGCCTTTGCCGAATTTGTTTTTCGAACGTCCTGTGGCCTTTCTATCTCTAGTGTCCTACGTGCTTTTTAGTCTTGTTTCCTTTTTTTTTATTGATTTTTTTTACTGCACGGTGGGTGTCTAATGTCCTTGTACAACTTCAGTTGGCTCCCATTAATCATTCCTCAGAGGTCTGCGCCTGCTAAATCTCTTAATTATACATCTCCTCCATCTGTGATAGATTTTACCTCATATGGTCCTAACCAATTCATTTTGAGCTTCCCTGGGTGCTGAAACGACTTGCTGTCGTAGAGAAATACTAGATCTCCTTCCTTAAACGTTTTCTTCTTGATGTGTTGATCTTGCCAAGATTTGTCTCTTGCTTTCTGCACCTATTGATAGGAATCCTTCCAGGATGCGGTCTTCCTCCATTGACAATAACTGATTCAGTCTTTCCTGTACTACACCTCATTCTGTCATCTATGTGATAGCTTCTACGTGTAAGATGGGTACTAAAAATTCTAATGGTACTACTTCTTCTTGGCCATAGACTATTTTGAATGGTGTGTGCCTTGTCAACTTTTTGCATGTGGTCCTATACACCCATAATACTACTGGTACTTTGAGGTCCCATTCGTCTCCGTTGACATTATAGATCTTTGTCAGTGCGTTCTCCAGAATTTTGTTGAAGGCTTCTACTGTGCCATTTGCTTGTGGGTGATACAGTGTGCTCTTTTGGTGATGAACTTCAAACTCTTCAATCAGCGTGTGAATGGTGTTTTTTATAAAGTGTGTGCCTTGGTTGTTCATCAAAACTCTTGGGCACCCAAATCTAGTGATGAATTGTTCAAACAAGAAGTGTGAAACTGTCTCTGTGTTGCAATATTTTACTGGTGTGACTTTTGCCCATCTTGTTAGGTCTTCCGTCACGGTGATAATGTATCTTTCCCCTGTTCTTTTGACTGGTGGGTTAATTGGTCCCACAAAGTCTATTGCCCATTTTTCAAATGCATGTAATGTTACTTGTGGTCACAAAGTCTATTGCCCATTTTTCAAATGCATGTAATGTTACTTGTGGTCATAGTGGCATCTCGTCCCTTCTGTTGGGTTTGCCTACCCTTTGATAGATGTCACATCCCTGACAGTACTCTTTTGAGTCACTATGAATCGTTGGCCACCATATTCCTGCACGTAGTACCTTCTGTGCGATAGCTTTTCCTACATAATTCCTTCTTGCGATTCCCTCATGGGATTCTGCTAGAATTATTGGTTGTTTATGCTCTAATACGTACCTTCACAAGATGCTGTCTACGCCCATCTTGTATAGGTGTCTTGCGATCAATTGATAGTTGGCTGCAGGGACTACCAGATTCTTCTTCTGCGTGGTGGTATATTCTTGTGGTGTAGCACCTGTGCTCAAGTACTGGATGATCTCTGTGAAGTGGTCATCAACAATATGTACTGAGAATAACTGTGCATTTGAAAAGTTGTCTTCTAAATTCATAGGTTCTTCTCCATTTGTGACCCTGGATAGGTGGTCAGGGCCTACATTCAGTTTTCCTGGTTTAACTATTACTTCAAAATCAAATTCTTGAATAACAGTAACCATCAACAGATTCTCCCCCCCAACACTGGCTTTTTGACTAGGTATTTTAGGGCTGAGTGTTCTGTAAACATATTAAAGTGTTTTCCCAATAGGTAATGTCTGAACTTCTGTAGTTCATAGACTATGGCTAAGCCTTCTCTTTCTGTTGTGTTATAATTTTGTTCCAAGTCTGATAACTTTTTTCTTGCAAATACTATTGGGTGATCCAAGTCTCCTGCTCCTGGCTATGCTAAGATATATCCCAGTGCTATCGCTAATGCATATACATGCACATGGAGTGTCTTTTCCCATTCTAGAAATACTAATATTGGTGCGGTAACCATCTTTTCCTTAAGAGTATTCAGACTGTGTTGACACTCATCATTCCATTGATAGTTTGTATCCTTCCTTTAACAGTTTTTCCATTGGGGCTATGATCTGCATATACCCTTTGATGAACTTCCTGTAGTATCTTATGTGCCCTAAGGTTGCTCTTATCTTTCAGACTATTTTTGGTGCAAGTAAGTTAACAATGACGACAATCTTGGTCGGATCCACTAACAAGCCTTGTTTGCATACTGTATGGCCCAATAGTATCCCAAACAATGTTCCAAATATGCATTTCTTGATGTTCAGTGATATCTGGCATTGTCTATATATCTCTAACATTAGTTGTAAACATTCTACATAGTTTTTCAATAGACTATAAACTGTCCAGTCATCCAGGTATACTTTGAGGAACTAATGGATGAATTACTTAAACGCTGCGATGACCACTCTGGAGAATATTGCGGGTGAATTATTCAGTCCAAATGACATGACTGTGTACTGATAAGATCCCCATTCCATTACAAACGTGGTCTTGTGTCTGTCCTCTTGTGCTATCTTAATATGATGGTAGCCTGAGAATTCATCAGTGAATGAGTAAGCTTAATTCCCCCCCACATTCTCTAACACTTCATCCGTGAATGGTGTAGGGAATGGGTCATGTAGGCATGCATCATTCAAATTCCTCAAGTTGACACATATCATGATCCCTCTTCCTTGTTTCTTGTCCTGTACTACCATCGGGCTTATCCATTCTGATTCCTCAATTGGTTCGATGATGTCAGCTTCGAGCATCCGATCGATCTCATCTTTAAATTTCTATTTATAGATGGGGTTCAGTCTATAGGGTCGCTATCTAATAGGTCTCACTTCAGGTCTGAGTGGTATCTTCATTTCGCTCAGTTCTCCGACTATACCCTTCATCTCTGTAAACGTTGTGGGAAAAAGGTTGCTATATTCGCGCAACAATTATGTGTTGCTTTCTACTATTTGCTCATCCTAGTAGTCTCCAATGCTGGCCAATTTGGGCTACTCAGTTGTCCCGATGTTAACTTTCGTTATCTTGATTGACACAGAAATGACTTCTGATTCTATGGGTGGTCCTTCCACATCTCTTTTTCCTTCTACTTATTCGATTTGAATGTTGTGTGGGTCATCTTCATCTGGTGCTTCTTCCTGTACATGATAACATGACAGTAGTTCCTTGACTGTTTGTTTATTATTCTTTTTCTCTTCTATGATAAATTCTATTTCTGGTTCTTTGATGAATATTACTCCTCTGATTTGTTTGAGGGATGCGTCTATGTTGGGGTTCTCATGCTCGAATGAGAAAGTGATTGTGAAGTTTTGTTGCAATGTCCTCCATGTTGTAGTTCCTTTGCGTAATTCCTGGTCTATATACCAGTTCACTGGTATTCCCTCTAAAGTATGTATGAAGTGATGAGGCCATTCCTCTGGTGGTGTCATTTTCCACAGTGTTTTTCACTTTGGTATTCCCTCTAAAGTATGTATGAAGTGATGAGGCCATTCCTCTGGTGGTGTCATTTTCCACAGTGTTTTTCACTTTTCCAAGTGTTCCGCTGGTGCCTTTTGTCAGTCCATATTTCTGCTGTTTGTTGTATCCCCATTCTGTGTTGAACCTTATGCACA
This sequence comes from Picea abies, assembly GCA_900067695.1. Lineage (NCBI taxonomy): Eukaryota > Viridiplantae > Streptophyta > Pinopsida > Pinales > Pinaceae > Picea > Picea abies. Next base: position 13,864 of record CBVK0103774689.1, read on the forward strand.
GTAGTCACTTACATTGATACTAGTATGTGATGGTCTCTTTATGTGGGCCCTGCCATCTTGCGGGTGTGGCCTTAAGTGCTAAGTCAAGTGATAACAGTCACTATTTTTCTAATACTTCATCTTCATATTGTTTCAAGAATGTTTCCAAATCATTTAGTCCATGGAAACTGGGTGGTTCTCTGATTTCTATGCCTACACATCTTACTGCACGGTCTATTCTTGCACATCTTCGTGTGGATACTTTGTGTAGTCTCTGCTGCCAGTTTTCTAACTTGGTGTTTGAGTCTGTTGTGCATGAAGTAATGCTCCGTCAACTGAGTACCCCATCTGTAGTTGGGTTTACGTAGTCATCATCGTGCACAGTTGTTCTATACAGTTATTCGATATCCTCTAAGTCCAGGCAAGTGGGTTCTACGAATCTCTCCCCTTCCGATGGATCTAGTGGTTCTATGACCCTGTATTCTCTGGATTCAAAGGTCATTTTCCTGGTTTTCAAATTGATTATGGTCTGGTTGTCAAATGCCCAATCTAGACCAAGCAATGCCAGGTAAGGTGTTGTGCTGTCCACTATTTCGATGACTTCAAAGTTTGCTTTAGTGCATACTCCATCAAGATCTGCTGTCAGTCCTTTTAGTCTTCTTATTGGTAGGACTCTATGCTGATTTGCTAGTTTTAATTGGACATTTGAGTATCCCAGTGTGGGTTCTCCCATACATTGCTAGGTCTTCTTTGGTAACACATTCAATTTGGATCCTAGGTTTAGTATAATGTCTCCCATATTGAAATCTCCAATGTTAGCATTTAGTCTAAATTCCCTACTTGTTCTTCTTCTTGTGTGTAGGTGGTTGATGATTTTTGGTTCTAGTTTTTCTTCCATCTCGCTGCTACATTTCTCTAGTATGTTTTGCAATATTTTCATAGATGAAGGATCACTTAATACTTTCATGCATGATTGCAAAAAGCCTTTGATCGTACTTACTTGTCCCTTGGGCTGCATTCTATTGGTATGATCCAGTGATGGCGACATCTCATATTCTGGGGCTTCCTTGAATGGTTGCGCAGTTGAAGTCATGGCTGTGTCCTCCTTCTGAAATTCTTGTCTAGCTTTCTTAAAGGTCTCCTTTTCTTTTGGTGCATCAAACTTCTTTCTTGGTTCAATGTTCTTCTTTACCCATTGGTTCTATGTTAGTTCCTTTTGAATTGCGTCATTTCCTATTTTCGTTCCTCCACAAGTGACTATATTGATATTTCGTCCGTCATCCCTTGCTCTGGCTCAAATCCATTGGAAATTGTGATTGTTTTGATTCATATTTTCCTGAATATTTAATAGTAGTGTCGAACATTCCTCTGTATCGTGGTCTGATGCATGACAATACATACAAGTTGCTGGTGGAAGTGGACATTCTCCTCTGTATCGTGGTCTGATGCATGACAATACATACAAGTTGCTGGTGGAAGTGGACATTCCCATGCATAATGTCCTAGTTGCTGACAATTGTGACATCTAACTGGTCCTCTACCATGTCTAAAACCTCCTCTGGATCATCCTTCTCTTTGGTAGCCTGCTAGGTCACCTCTCGGTGCTTTATACTGTGGTTCCTGATTATACTATGTGGTATTATATTGGGGTTGTGCTGGGTTATACTGCGGCTGCACGTGATTGTATGGTTGCTGCACAGTATTGGTGTATAAGAGACAGGTGTTGTATGGATATGGGGCTTGATTGAACTGTGCTGCTGCTTGCCCAGTCATCATTTCGGCCTGTACCTTATATGCATCTGATGTTCTTTCCCACATCAGCTCCATATTTCTGCAATCTTTGTCGTTGTGGCCCACTGACTTACAAAAGGTGAAATATGAATTCTTTGGAACTGTCTGGTATGTATGCATCATTGTGAAATGATAAGGGCCGTGACCCAGTTTCTTGCATATTAGAGACAGTCCATATACTGCGCGAATGTTGGGCATTTTTTCTTGTGGTGTTCTTCCGTCCTGCATGCGGTGCACCAAAATTCTTATCGTTTGTCCTTGTTTTTATTCTGGTTCAGCTAAAATGTTAAATTCTTCAAATCCTCCTTCAATTCCTCAATAGATGGGTCCGTTTTTTGGTACCGGTTCTCTTCTAGTTGCAAGGCTACCTGTAGAGCCTCTTCCTACGTCTAAAATTTCTATTGTCGTAAAGGATATTTTAAGCATGGGAGTAGTGAGTTCACAAATAGGTGCTGATGCTGCATCTCGATCATAAGGTATTTAAGTTTTCCCTTAAGTTGCTTGAATCTTTGGTCAATCTCCCATGCCGACTCTCTTGGTTTCTATCTTATATTGACCATCTCATTCATGTACTGAGCTCAACTTCTGAAACTCATTAATCAATATCTTCTTAATGTCTGCCAGTTTCCTCGTCATCCCAGGGGCACTGTTTGTGTTTAGACTCATGTACCAGTCTAGTGCATGGTCTCTTAGCATAATAGCTAGCTGCACAAGTTTCTTATCTTCATCAGTGATTTGCTTTTCCTCCCAGATATTTGCACAAATGAACGAATGCTTCTTAGGGTCTTCTGCTACTTATCCTCAAAATTCTAGTAATCTGATAGTGGGATCGTGTCCTTCCATTATAAATACTAAACTACTTCCTCCTCCGCGCAGTGTATATACTTGACTAGTGCTACTTGAACTGGATCCTCCCATTGTTTTTCCTACTGTAGATGTGCTTCTTTCTTTCGGAATTCCTCCGAACTTCGGTTGTCTAAACGATGGTGTTCTCTTTGGTGTATTA
>CBVK0103774723.1:0-12323 GCA_900067695.1 Picea abies
ATGTCATCTAAGCAAACATGGTGAAAGCTGGTTATGGCATAGGAGACTTGGACATCTAAACTTTGACCACTTAATCAAACTCAGAAATCTCGAGGTAGTAAAAGATTTTCCGAGAATATCAAAGCCCCAAGATTCAATGTGTAAACCCTGTCAAGTAGGAAAGCTAAACATGACACGGTTTAAGTCCAAAAGTTTTACTTCAACAGAGAAACCACTCCAACCAGTTCATATGGATTTATGTGGACCATCAAGACAGGAAGGCACAGGGAAAGAAAACTACTTCATGATGATTATTGATGATTACTCCAGACTTACTTGGGTTGCCTTTCTCAAAGAAAAAGCTGAAGCATTTGAAAAGTTTAAAATATTTAAGGCTTTAACTGAGACTCAAACGGGCAAGAGGTTAAAGGCAGTAAGATCAGACTGAGGAGGAGAGTATATGTCAAGTGACTTCAAGGAATTCTGTGACAAACATGGGATCAAGAGAGAATACACAATCCCAAGAACTCCACAACAAAATGGAGTAGTTGAGAGGCAAAACATAACAGTGCATGAAATGGCCAGGTCAATGATGAATGAGAAGAACATTGGTCAAACTTACTGGGTAGAATCAATACACACGACAGTCCATGTTCTTAATAAATCCCACCTCAGATCACAAAGTGGCAAGACACCTTATGAACTATGGTTTGGGAGACCTGCTTCAATTAAACACTTCAAAGTCTTTCGGAGTAAATGCTACATAAAGAATAACGATGAGAACCTTGGCAAATATGATGACAGGGATGATGAAGGTATCTTCTTGGGGTATGCTACAAACAATAGAGGATACAGATGCTATAATAAGAGGCTGCATAAAATGGTTGATTGTGTTGATGTAAAAGTTGATGAAAGAATCCTAGCAAGAGAGATGCACAAGAATGAGTCTTCTACAGAAGACACAACTAAAGCTAAAGATGAACAGGTCCAAGAATCAGAAAATGAAGACTCAGAATCAGATGAAGACTCAGACACTCAGACAGACTCAAATCAACAGTCAACTTCAAATTCCTCCTCCAGGATCATTCAAAAGAATCATCCTGCAAGTCAGATAATTGGAGAAAAAGACAAAGGTGTACAAACCAGGAGAAAGCTAATCAAACCACCGAACAATCTCATATAGTTTTCATATCCATGCTGGAACCCAAGAATTTCAATGAAGCCAACAAAGATGATCACTAGGTTAAAGCAATGAATGATGAACTTGATCAGATTGAGAAAAACAATACGTGGGAGATGGTTCATAGACCTGAAGGTAAAAACGTCATTGGCTCCAGATGGATCTTTAAAAATAAGTTGAATGAGCAAGGACAAGTTGTCAGTAACAAAGCAAGGTTAGTTTGTAAAGGATATGCTCAAATAGAAGGACTGGATGATGATGAAACATTTGTGCCCGTAGCAAGATTAGAAGCTATTAGAATGATTATTGCCTATGCTTGTCATAAAAGGTTTAAAGTCTATCAAATAGATGTCAAGTCAGCTTTTCTAAATGGAGATTTAAGTGAAGAAGATTTAAGTGAAGAAGTCTATATGGAACAACCAGAGGGTTTCAAACTATCTGATAACCCTGACTTAGTATGCAAGCTGAAGAAAGCTTTATATGGGTTAAAACAAGCCCCTCGAGCCTGGTATCACAGACTGGATACGTATCTCAAAGGCAAAGGGTTCAAGAGAGGAACATTTGACAACAATCTGTATATTAAAATAGAGGATAATAATTTGTTCATCGTATTGGTCTATGTAGATGACATCATCTTTGGATGTAATAAGGATCCATTGGTACAATGGTTTGCTTCTGCCATGGAATCTGAGTTTGAAAAGTCCATGATATGAGAACTGTCATTTTTTCTTGGCCTGCAAATTACTCAAAAGCTCTGAAGGGATGTTCATTTCTCAAGAAAAATATCTAAGAGAAATGCTGAAAAGATTTCAAATGGAAGACTCCAAACCTATGGGTACACCTATGGTTACTGGATGCAAATTAAGCAAGGATGATGACTCACCTGATGTTGATCAAAGTTCATATAGATCAATGATAGGCAGCCTGCTGTACATCACAACATCTCGCCCAGACATAATGCATGTTGTAGGAATGGTAGGAAGATTTCAGTTTGCACCTAAACAAAGTCATTTGCAAGCTGTCAAAAGAATATTCAGGTATTAGAAAGAAACAATGACTTATGGTCTGTGGTATCCCATAAATCAGAATTTTCAGTTAACTGCTTATTTAGATGTAGATTGGGAAAACTGTGTTCATGAGAGAAAAAGCACCAGTGGATGAGCATTCTTCCTGGGTGACTCATTAGTAGCATGGCTTAGTAAAAAGCAAGGTTCCATTTCTTTATCAACCACAGAGGCAGAGTATATTGTTGCTGCTACCTGTTGCACTAAGGTATTATGGATGATTTAGACACTTGCAGACTTGGAGGTAAAATACGCTGCATCGATCCCAATTCATTGTGATAACACTAGTGCCATCAATGTGTCTAAGAATCCTGTATTCCACTCCAAGACCAAGCATATTCCCATAAAATACCATTTTCTGAGAGAGCAGGTCACTAATTAGGTTGTTTAGGTCCAGTACATTCCAACCATAGAACAAATTGCAGACATCTTTACTAAACCCCTAGCTAAGACACCTTTTGAATATCTCCGACAGAAGCTGGGTGTCATTTCGTCTCACACCTAAGAGAGTCCATCTTGTTAGGGGGAGTTTCGTATTGTTTGAATATCTAATGCCTCCTAAAATTACTGCAACAGCTCAGGGGGAGCATGTTTTCTTTGACATTGATGTCAAAGGGGGAGAAAAGGAGTGGTACGGGCTAGATGCTACGGTTGGAGGTCCAAACAGATTAGCGAAGACGCTCAGGGTTGCCATCAATGCCAAAGGGGGAGATTGTTGGCATGTTTTACAGGTAGAGTATTCTTGTCATTGATGGCAAGATCAGAGTATGCATTGATGGAAAAATAGGAACAAAGTAAGCTCAGGAGGAATTAGCACAGAGTCGAACACAGTGCGGAGGTGTGCTTGTTCATTTGATGGCAAACAAGCAGGCAAGGAAGACCAGCAACGCAATGATGATCGAATGGCAAGATTGAAGTGTTGGTCAAACTCCATTTTGGAGTTTCGACTATCGGAATTTTGGATACGGGGAGTTGGAGATGTCAAGAACTCCCACTACAGGAGTCCTGAAGTCGCGAAATGTGAAATCACAATATAACCTGAATCGTTGGATCAAGGACAAATCCGGACCGTCGATCTAAGAAGAAGACGTGGCCAAAGATCATGCTTTCACTGACTGAAAAGTCAAAGGAATGAAATGCTCCAACCTTTCAACTCACGAAGTCGCGAAATGCGAAACCCCGAAATCCCGAAACAGGCACCCCAACAAAGACTCCATTTCAAAGTTTCGGGTACCAGGAGATGGAGAAGTCAAGAGTCGAGAATCTCCAACACAGGAGTCCCGAAGTCGCGAAATGCGAAACCCCAAAATCGCGAAATAGGCACATCGCTCGAAGTTTTGGCTACCGGAGTTTCGGATACCGGGAGATAGAGATGTCACAGACTCTCGTCATTAGGAGTCCCGAAGTGTCGAAATGCGAAATCCTGAAAACCCGAAAAAGGCACATCACTCGGAGTATTGGATACGGGATTTCGGTTACCGGGAGATGGAGCTGACAAGGACCCTTCATCAACAGGAGTCCCGAAATCGTGAGACACGAAATGGCGAAATGATCTAAGCCGTTGGATCGAGGAAATCATGGACCGTTGATCCGACTCCATTTCGAAGTATTGGATACCAGGAGATGGAAATGACAAAGACTCTCATCATAAAGAGTCTCGAAGTCATGAAATGATAAAAGACTCCACATCGGAGTTTCGGATACCGAGAGGTTGAGAAGTCAAGAGTCAGGACACTGCATCACAGGAGTCCCGAAATCGCGAAACCCGAAGTCGTGAAATGATAAAGACTCCATACCGAAGTTTCAGATACCGAGAGTTGGAGGAGTCAAGAGTGAAGACTCTTCATCTCAGAAGTCCCGAAATCACAAAACCCGAAGTCGCGAAATGTCACAAACTACATACCAGAGGTTCGGATACCAGGAGTTGAAGGGTCGAAACACTTCACCACCAGGAGTGCCGAAATGCCAAAACGTGAAATTGCGAAATGCAGTTTCAACTAAGGTTGAGGTCACAACCATTGGTCACATCAGCGGAAGATGGGGGAAGGAGTTAGTGAAGACAAGCTCCTTTTCAGAGTTTCGGGGATTGGGAAGTGGAGAGTACTAAAATCCTCCACCATGGTGATCCCGAAATGTCGAAGAGAGGAATGTTGAAATGAACGCAAGATTTAGACAAGTTAATCCAACAATGCAGATGAAATTGAAGGAGATCGGGGGCTATTGTAGCACTTCTCAGTGTAACTGCTAGAAACCATTGATGGTTTCTGCCTGAGGACTCGAAGAGACTTCTGTGTGATTTCCAGAGGAACTGAAGGGTCACAAGGAATCTGCCAGTAGGAGAAAAGATTGTTCGTGGAGGCTATTGACAGCTGGAAAAGCGTTGGAGCTGTTAACTGCGACAGAGAGGTTGAGGCTGACTCCAACAGAAGATGAAGAATCTAAACTGCTTGTGATGTGAAGTAATTTGATCATGACACCCAGTGATGATGGATAGATGGGATTAACAAACAGAGAAGCTAAAGAGTTGTGATGATAAAGAGGTAGAGCATTCGACATGCAGAACCATTGCATATAGAGTATGCACAAGATGCACAGGGATTATAAGAATGTTGAGAAAAGAAGAGATGTGGGTTGTTGGTGTAAAGAGTGATGTATGTGTGAAGAAGGAGGTGGAGTGCAGTAGTTGAAATGGACAGAAGACAAAAGGTGCATTGAATGGGATTGGCGAATAGAGCACAAAAGGCAGAAGAACAGAAAGGGGAATGGATGCGCACAGGAAGACAGTGAGGAAGACATAGCAACGAAATCTTGCAGAACAGTGATGAGACTGGTAAGCTGTTGTTGAACACTATATCACTATAATAAGTTTCAGTAATTCATATTCATAAACAAGGGTGGTAGGGAGGTGCTAGGGAGGATTGGTGTCCTCAGAGGTTGAAGGGAGTGCTTGAACACAAGGAATTGTAGCTTCCTTCTAGTTGGTGCTACAAAAACCAGGGAGTTGGTGCTTCCTTATAGTTGGTGCTAGAGAAACCAGGGAGTTGGTGCTAGAGAAACCAAGGAGTTGGTGCTTCCTTCTAGTAGGTGCTAGAGAAAACAGAGAGTTGGTGCTTTCAACATGTAGCAACTTGCAAAACAAAGGTTGCAACCTCATTATCAGTTGGTGCTCATATGTATGATAATGTAAAGAATGTAAATATTACTTATCATATAAATAAGAAGAGGTTTTTACCTTGTATGGGTTTCCTCAAGAAAATCTGTCTCTGTGTATCTCATATGTGTGACTGATGTTGAATATGCTATTGCTTGTTGCCCTGCATCATTGTGATTGTCATTGAGTGCTTTGTAAAGAATTAAAAATAAGTATAATTGTTCAAGCTCGGTCAACAACTGATTCACCCCCCCTCTCAGTTGTCCAACATAATTGTCACATATAAATTATTGTGCTTGAACTATGACAAGACAATATGACGCTAGATAATTCCTTACTAAGTTTAGTGTCATCTTCATTATTTGCAACCCAACTCCATTTTAGTGGTAATTTTTTGCATTTGACAACAAAATGACTTCTAACTTTTCGCAAAACAACTATTAGCACTTTGCCTTTTTGTCTGCTTAAGCTTAAAGGTGAAAGCACATTACCACTATGCAACTCTTGTTTTAATTACGATAACATCATTTATTATTAAACTACTAAATCATTTTTCAAGGTCTTATCTTTTGTGCATTGAGTTTCACTCGAGTAATAAAATAAAAAGGATGAAGATAAGTATAAATTAGGAAAGTTTTTTTTTGCATAATCGCTGCCCCGAAGCCTTTGCACTTAAGTTGAAAGGTTTTTGTGATGTAGCTTTTGATTTGGGAGTATATTTCTTGAAATAATTTGGAAAAAAACCCTACAAAAGAGTACTTGAAGAAGAAAAAAAAATAGTGTGTAAAGTGCAAGGTCATATAAAACAAGGGTTGCATGGCAGTGCAGTCCCTTTCGAGTTAGTTGGAAAATATATGATGAATAATGAAACTTAATATAACTAAATGCATAGGTAATGAATAGTCTTTGTCAAAAGATAATTTATATAATAAAGAAGAATATCATTATTGTTTATGCAAAGAGGAGAATTATAAGAATAAAGTAAAAACATTTAGCATAAAACTTTGTAAAAATAAACAAAAAAGTAAAGTGTTCAATGTGGAGTAAAACTTAGTAAAAATCTAATGAAACATAGAGAAATGAATTGTGCGTAGGTATGGTTGTGTGGAGGTTAGCATGTGTTGGAAGCAATGTAAAGTGTTTGGAGGTTAGGATGGATGGGAAGCAATGTAAAGTGTGCAGAGGCTAGGTGGTGCGAGAAGCAAAGCGGGTAGAGTTATCTACATAAGAGACGACATTTAGGATATGCGAGAAGCAATGTAAAGTGTATGGAGGTAAGGATGTGCAGGAAGCAATGTAAAGTGTGTGCATGTTAGAATTGTTGGAAGCAAAGTGGGTAGAGTTTTCCGCACAAGAGATGATGTTTGCGCATAACCTTGAAAATGATTAAGTATACAATGTTATCTATCTCAATGTTCCTCAAGTTTATCTATGACCAAGTATAACTTTGAAAACCATCTTACATATATCATTTACTAAATTAAAATTTGTTTTATATACTTAAAATTTGAAAGCTTTGAAAATTATTATACAAGATAATACCCTTGTTTTTCTATATAAATATAAATATTTAATTTTACAATTACACTGTTTACATTTTTCGTTATATATGGCCTAGAAGCCGAGACCGAGTAGCAATCACAAAAGTCGGAAATAACTCTGAAATATAGGTTTCAGAGTTTAGTCTGAAAAATAGTTGATGCTCCTTGTCATGGTCTATTATTGAGTTGATGCCTTGTGTTTGTAATTGAATTCTATTTGACAAAGTGGTTGACTATGCATTTGAAAAATAATATCAAGAACACAACATCTTCATCGCAATATGCCAAAGCAGGGTGAGGGGAATAAAAGTTTTGAAAATAAATGATAGAATAACTAACTGTCTGGATTAAGTCTTTGTATTGTGCATAAGTGAATGTGTGCGGAAAAATAGGAGAATGGTGAAGTGGTTGAAACTTTGAACATAAAATTCAGTAAAAAGAAGTGTACAGAGGTTGGGATGTGCGAGAAGCAAGTGGGGTAAAGTTTTTTGCACAGTAAATGACATTTAGCATAAAACTTTGTAAAAACAAGTAAAAACATTTAGCATAAAACTTAGAAAAAAAAAGTGTGTGGGGGTTAGGATGCACGGGAAGCAATATAAAATGTGCAGATGATAGAATGTGTCTAAAACAATGTAAAGTGTGTGAATGTTAGGATGTGCGCAGAACAATGTAAAGTGTGCACAGGTTATGTTTTGCGGGAAGCAAATGAGGTAGAGTTCCCTGCACAACAAATGATCGTTATGCCCAACCTTGAAAATAACTAAGTATAGAATTTTATCTATCTCAATGTTCCTCAAGTTTATCTATGACTAAGTATAGAATTTGGAGCCATCTTACATATATCCTTTCCTAAGTTAAAATTTGTTTTGTATGCTTAAAATTTGTAAGTTTTGAAATTTATTGTACAACATAGTACGTGTCTTTCTACATAAATAAAAATATTTAATTTTACAATTAAACCATTTACATTTTTCATTGTACATGGCCTAGAAGTCGAGACGGAGTAGCCATCACAAAAGTATGAAATAACACTGAAATATAGGTTACAGAGTTTAGTCTAAAATATAGTAGGTTGGAAAAGAAATGATAGAATGACTAAATGTTTGGATAAAGTATTTATATTATGTGGAAGTCAATGTGTCAAAAAAAATAGGACAATGGCAAAGTGGTCGAAGCTTCGCACACAAAACTTAATTGTCAAATCTTTGCACATAAAACTCGGTCCTTGAAACTTCTCACATAAAACATAGTAAAAAAAGTAAAATAAACTAAGTGTTCAATGTAGAGCAAACCCTTGTAAAAATAGAATAAAATGTGGATAAGTGAGTTGCAGGGAGGGAAGATATAATAAAATGTGGAGAAATGACTAGGTATAGAATTTGTCAGTGTCTTTGGACCCAATTCATATTTATTGTTCAAAAATTGTAAAAAATATTTTTATGGAATTTGTGACATTTTCATGATGTCATTGTACAATATTTTCAAAAACCAACCAATTCCTAGATTTTGTCCAAGAACCCTAAATTCAATGAAATAAATATGACATTAGTTTGTAGACAAAATTTTTTGTTATATCAGGATACATAGATGTTAAAGAATATTGCATATTTTACCAAGATATATCCCAAATAAATTTGTGCGAAAGGAAATAACAAAATAACATATATCCACATTGTAACATAGGTAAAATTCAAAAAATTTAGTTTTTGAATCTCATATTAGATGTACTCATTTTTTTTTGCTTAGTTTAGATTTTAACTCTAGTATAATTTAAATTTGTAAAAAGATAGATTCGGTTATAAGATTAAATTATTGTAAATATATAACTTTTAACTTTAGTATTAAATTGTAGTTAGATTAGTGTTAAATTTTATTAATTTAGATTTTATTTTATGTTAAATAAGTAATATAGTCATATATTTAACAATTGCAAATAATAATATATATATATAATTGTAAATATTGTGAAATGATAGATTCGGTTATAAGATTAAATTATTGTAAATATATAACTTTTAACTTTAGTATTAAATTGTAATTAGATTAGTGTTAAATTTTATTAATTTAGATTTTATTTTATGTTAAATAGGTAATATAGTCATATATTGAATAATTGCAAATAATACTATATATATATATAATTGTAAATAAAACATAGTATATTACTAAATGTTTGTGTTTATAGAGCTACATAATTATATTTTATGTTTGTGTATATATTATAATAATTTAAATATTGTTTAGAATGTTAGTTATGTATATATTTAACTTAGGTTCTATGTGTTGGTACCGGGAGCTACATGTTCAAAATTTTAAAGGGACTTTGTTTAAACATGTTTTTTTATGTAACATAACCTAGTTTTCCTATGTGTTGTTATAGATTGTTTTTGGACTTTTGATTGATTTTGGGTAAGTAATTTTTGAGTTCTTGGTTTAAAATTTATTCTTTGGTTTTTTTTGGGCAATTATAAAAAGTTTTTGGCTTTTAGGTATTTTGGCTTTAGAGCTTTTTCACAGTGTCATTATTTTAATTGGCAAAATTATTCTGTGTTGTTATTCCTGACGACATGCATGGTATATAGCTTTGAGTTAGGCTTGATTTTCTATTAGTTCATGGTTGACCAAAAAATATACACCTCTTTATCTAAAGTTTTGAAAAATAATTATTTATTTTAAATTTCAAATCTCATTTATCTGAGATTTTATTGGCCAAAAACTTTGAAGTCTTATTGCTGCCTTCACTCCCCCCAATGTTATTGTAATAAATATTTCTTCCATCTAATCATTTCATGCCTGCTCCTTCTCTCTTTATCTCCTTAAACAATACTTTCATTATTATATTTGGCAAGTATATGCTACCTAGTAGCCTTGTTATTTCATGCCTACTCCTTCTCTCTTTATCTTTCATTATTACAGTCGACAAGTATATGCTACCTAGTAGCCTTGTTATAGATTGTTCTTTGATTTAGTAGCCTTGTTATTTCATGCCTACTCCTTCTCTCTTTATCTTTCATTATTATAGTCGACAAGTATATGCTACCTAGTAGCCTTGTTATAGATTGTTCTTTGATTTTGATTGATATTATTGTTATAGTAACCTTGTTATAGATTGTTCTTTGATTTTGATTTTGATTATTGTTATAGATTGTTATTTGATTTTGATTAATGTTGTTCTTTGATTTTGATTATTGTTATAGATTGTTATTTGATTTTGATTAATGTTGACAAGTAATTTTTGGGCTTTTGGATTAAAATTTATTCTTTATTCTTCTTGGACAAATATAAAAAGTTTTGCCATTTTGGCATTATTCTGGCTTTCGAGCTTTTTCACAGTGTCCTTATTTTAATTGGCAAAATTATTGGCCCGAGGGCCAATCTCCAATGTGGGATATATATCATTGGCAAAATTATTGGCCCGAGGGCCAATCTCCAATCCCAAAGGCAAAAATGCAGCGCACATCGGCATCCACAATATTTGTGCAGATGATCATAGGGAGAGGGTCGAGCTCTGTCAAGACAAGCATGCCTAGGCTTCGAGATTTGTCAGCTGCCAGTACAAAGAGAAGACACATGTCTGGAGGTTCTTCAACACCTAAAATTGGAAACTTCAGCCTCAGAGAATGCTAAATCAGATTTTAAGGTTACATATGCAATATCAGAGGATGAAATTATGGATGTGATATCAAACATTAAAGCAATTGCTTTAAAAGATTTCATGGTGGCTTATTTTGAATATCTTCATGAATCTGTGAGCTCTGTTATTGCAGAAAATGATTTAGTTGTGTCAGTTGTGTTGCCTGGGAATAAAAGTTTCAAAGGACGTGTTCATCCTCTGACTTGAGCAAACTACCTCGCTTCTCCTCCATTAGTTGTTGCATATGCTCTTACTGGCACTGTTGACATTCATCTCGTGACAGGAGTGGCAGAGATGATTATTCCAAATAGCAGCTATGGACATGAATTCAAATGAAAATCACCCATATACGTCTCTTCTTAGAGGAGGGTGAGGGGGATATTGATGACAGACACAGTTTCATGATCCATATGTTGGATGCTAATATTATCTTGCAATAAGGTTTATCGATGATAAAATGCTTGGTAATGTAAATATGCATAATGGTGTGCGACAGATTGTCTTGTTAACAGTTGGCATGGATACTCGGTCTTTCAAGTTGAATTGACCACCTGTAACCATGCTATTTGACATATCTTGTGAGATTATCCTGACTATGATCCACGATGGTTTTCTGTTCATTCTTAATCGTGTTGTTGGAGAATTTTATGAAGCTTGTCGAGCCAATGAATTATTGAATCGGAGGGCTTGAACACTATTTAGAACTCGATGGGTCGAGAGATGTTGCAAGGGAACATAGAGCTCAGAAGCTACAGGGATATGGTCGACTGTTTTTCAAAACCAATTTTGATTACAAATTTTGGGAAAGAACTTGCCCATACAACTCAACTTGCAATTCTGCTCACGAGATGGAGAAAGCTCACCAGGAAACGGTGCAGGAAGGAGTCACAAAACACCAAACGTTTTCTGAGCGCAAGTCTTCATGCAGGCAACACACTCATTGACATATACAACTCAAATGTTGACACAGTAATCTCGAGGTTTTGAGTGATTAGATTGCAGTAGCAACTGGATGTGAATGTTGTCTTGCCAAATAAGAATGCCCAGCATTCAAAGGTGTCGAGTGTTGAGGCTGGTGTAAAGCATCAATTGTCAATGCAGCCCAAGTTCAAATCAATATACATACAAACGAAGCTAAGGCTTGTGTTAGAAGAAGGCATGGACCTCGATTGCAACCTTGTTGAGCAATACCTCGGCCCTTAACTCCAAGCAGCTTGTTGGATTATGTATATTGGTCAATATGTGAGCTAACCTCTATTGCTTGTGTTTGTGTGGATAGTTTGGTGAGCACACTTCTAGGAAAAGGACCAGTGAGGGCGCATGTCAGCAAGATTGACAGAGAGACTTACATGAATTCAATGAAAACATCTTGGACCTTCACTGTCAGATCCAGATTTTATGGATAACAGTCAAAGTTTAGTTGGCAGTTTTTAGAAGGAGATTCCAAACAGATGATAGTATTTCCAGTTTTGAAGGGAAATTCTAGGCTTCAAGGTATTAAAGGTATTAAGATAATATGTGTTAACTAGTACAGCAGCAAAATAGTTGCTGGTGAACGCCGAAAGGCTGAGAAGATGAAATGAATTTTTAAAAGAATATATTAAATTTTATTATCTATTAACAAATAAACTGCTGGTCTTCATTTATCTGGTGTTAATATTTTAATTTCTGTTAATCACTTACTTGGCAATCAGTTAGCTATCAAAGTAATTTTTAAATATGATTAGGTAAATGTAAAAAAGTAAACACATAAACTGATGTCTTTATAATA
>CBVK0103774725.1:7500-18995 GCA_900067695.1 Picea abies
TCAAATATTTTTTGATTATGATTTCTAAAGAGTTTCTAATGATGATTTCTAGTTTTCAGAGATGAGTTTCAAGGATTATTGCATGGTTTTGGAATAGTTTGAGTTGATTTGGCATGAAACATGATGCTACAGGAAAGTTCTCAACTTCTAGACTCACTGGCGCTACGAACTGGTAATTTGGGACAATTTGTAGCAATTAACACACATCAGAGTCTTGTTTTAATCATAAATTTTGCATCACGATATGGGTTCTTCTGAAATTTGGTGTGGAGGAAGAACGTGATGTGTTTGAATTGATGAAAAACAATTAGCATGACCCATTTCGTATTTTTGGAGAAAATATAAAAGCATCACCTACAGGAAAGTTCACAACGCATACTCTCAAAGGTGCTACAAACTCTAACAGTTTGACAAATACAAGCTATGGGAGGGATTCTAATTGTCACGGAAGGTTTGAACGATTTCCTAGGAATTATTTGGACATGAGGGACATATTTTCCATCTCCATATCAAGAAGCATGACCTGTTTCAAAAGGCATTTATCAGAGTAGAGAAGATCCCAAAAAATAGGAATTTGTTATGATTTTGTTGGAATCTTTTGTAACAGACTCCTAAATGGAGGAGGATTATATGTAGCTTCTTGGTTTCGACCTCCTTATAGTAAATATATATAATTCACTATATATTAAGTGGATTTGGATAAGGAAAAGGGGATTTCATGACTAGAAAAATATTGAGAGAGTTGCAGGGCATTTTATCTGTTTATTTGTAAGGCCGAGGGAATGGGATGTATGAATTTCTTCCATTAGAGATTCATGAAAGTTGTTTATCAAAAATTTTGTTCTTTATTATCATTTTACCTTTTCATATTGCTTGAATGGAATTTCATACATTCAATATCAATGGTTGTTCATAGGAATGAGATTCATGAGCTACAAATGATTTGTAGTAATTGCCTTCTTTCATGATCTTTGTTCTAGTAATCTTTTAAGTCAATTTTGTAGTGATGATCTATGCTTGACAATATTCTTCTTTTTGTTATCTTCCTTATACCTCCATCCATCAATTATAGCCCTTTGTTTCTAGTAGGTAGCTTGAGTGCCTTTTCTCTATAGGATGTGTTGACTCCATGCCCAATGGAATGACTTTGTAGACAATTTACTGCCCTCATTTTTGCTCTTCCTTGTTGATCCACCTTAGTTTAAACCTGGTTTAATTAGTTATATCTAAATGGGTATTGGTCTCACTCTTTCTACAGTCTGGAGTGACTTCTATTGGTAACATGTCCTTTCACTTACTTGAATAAATCTCCTTATCCACCTTATTCTCTATCCTATCTAAGCTCTACAACAACTCAAGGTTGAATCCATTTTGTTGCTCCTAAGATTTCATAAGCTTCACATTATCAGTCTTATAGATTAGTGCATCTCTTTGTGGAATTCATATTGTGTCTACTATATTGATACTCACCTCTTTTACTTATCCATGCCCATTTGATTTAGTCCATGTATTACCCATGCTGACATACAACCCCCTTATTTCATCTTCATGGTTGTAAGTTATTTTTTCATCTTCCATGTCTCTGGCCTCTTTGTTGAATCTTCTCTATTTTAATTGTTCCCTTAATTATGAAAAATGTGCATGAAATAATATTTGTTAGATAAAATAATTCAACAAATCCATAAAATTATGCACAACTTTTCCATTAAAGTGCACCATAATTATTATTTATGATTGCTTGTGAATTTTACTATTCAATTCACATTTGTACGTTAATATATGCATTATTCTATCCAATATCTTTCCAATGATTATCCCTTTCTCCATTATGAGTTCTGATCATAAAGTTATAGTCATTTGAACATTACCCATTTACTCCTTTTGGTACCAAATTCTATAGGTGTCTTCTCCCTACTCATGTACACTTTTAGGTTTGTAGATTCCCAATATAAATACATGGACGTATTCTAGGGTCATGTGATTTCCATATACCACTCTAGTGCCCCGAACTAACTTCCGAGGAATGAGTTATTCCCTTTAGAAGTAAACTAGTGCCAACATTTTACCTTGCATTGTTTTAGCTATAACTTTCTCATATGAGCTCTATTTTGCACCCATAATAGCTCATTGGAAATATCTCTTCAATTTATTTTATTTAATCTATAGATACTATATGTGGTTCCTATGACACTTACATTCTTGAAAATTATGACTCCTAAAAACATTGTTAGGCCCTCAAAAATGCTCTACAAGATTATGACCTTCAAAATTACAAAATTTCACAGGAAATCACTAATTTACTACTATGATAGACTACCAAATCAACCTGCTCCAATCATTGAAAATTTTCCCTTCCTCCTTCTCTTCTTCCTTTATAAATCCTGCATACACACTAGTTATGTATTATGCACCAATATTTATCATGCACAAGTTATACACACGCAATGCCAATATTTAACACAGGTATAATGCACCAATATTCAATGTGCACAACTTTTATACCATGCACTAATATTTAGCAGGCACAAATTTTGTGTCACGCACCAATAATTTGCACACATAACAAGATTTGCACTATGTCATGTCAATATTCACTACTACCACATCATGCACCAATACTGAATGTGCACCACCAATTCTACTTCGTTTAGCACCAATATTCAATGTTCACACACTGCACACCAACACTTCTACACTGAGTACCAATATTCAATCTGAACGCACTATGCACCAATATTACACATGCACCACCAATTCTTGACCATCTAATGCAAACATTTAGTGTATGCATCATGCACAAATATTCCACACACACTATAATCCCTGCATTGTGCAGTGCCAAAATTTAGTGTGTACACACTACACAAGAATATTTTGTGTGCATCATGCAATCCCAACACTTAGAGAACGTAAGTATTTTCTTTGTTTAGACAATATTTCCATATTTCCAACTCATGGCCATCGCGAACATCATGAAAATTCTTGGCTTTCTTGTCTAAGCCAATTCAATCTCTTGGAAGTCGAAATAACCACTCCATAACAACCATTCTGAGTGAAATTCCGACATGGATTTTCTTAAAAAATTGGGGATTTCACTCATATTTTATTGTTTTTCCCAAAATTTGACATAAGTCAAACACTAAGATGTTGAATTTACCAAATTCATGTTGATCTCTGGACCATACAAGTCCAATGTTGAACCAAACTCTCTGATATTATAATGTAACATACCCAACCCCAAGTTGAGTCATGCCACTCAAAATAATATTCTTTTATACCAATTCTAATTTCAGAAATAACTCATTGAAACAAATTGTTTTTGTTATCATCCTTGTGCCACAAGTGAAAATTGTTTCCCAGTGCACATGATGATCCAATCCTGTTCCTGGAATCTTGTTATCATTACTAATAAATTTGAATAACATATACCATTTATTAACCACCATGCCTTGCATATGCAACAACTATGTAGAACTGAAAAAAATGTGCACAACCATGCATAATTATGTCCAATTACAACAAACATCATACACATAAACATTCACACAATAATCAACATGTAAACACACTTAAAATAATTTTTTTTGTTTTGTTTTAAATCACCAACTACATGTATACCTCAAATGTTCCTTCCAGTCATATAATTTGTTGTTCATACACTCTTAACAACAGGTCATCCCCAATTTGGGTATATGACTCCACCAGGGCAAAGGATACCTAATCCAAACTAAGTTCTGACAAAAAACATAACAGATAACCATCCCAGGTGCCCACTCCACCAACAATTCCCATCTCACAACCTCTCATTCCTCATAGTCTGTCCTGCCCAAGGAAATGTACCCCTTTATTTACTCAATAGTCATTCAATCTATCCCACTTTCCTTCTAGGGATTCAAAATTAGGTCAACTAGGAAGTCTGAGATCTATGTATCACTTGGAACACAAGGTTTCTCTAACATTTATAACACCCACTAGGTCAACACATAGGGAAACCTATTCCCAACAATTCTCTCACGCAAAAACAATGCTCCATGGGCCTAAAAACCTATTTCTTCATCCTAAAATGCCAACGATTTATTGGGTAACAAAAAGCATCCTGCTTATACTCTCCAAGCCAAAAGTATGGATGATGGATGGAGTGGATGAGTGAATGATTGAAAAAATACCCCCTTTACACTAGATTCCCAACAATATATTTGCATGTTCCTATATTGACACTTGTCACTCTAGAAACTTCCTTTGACTCCACTTGGTAATTGTTTCCCTTCCCTTAGGAACTATTGCATTAAATGAATTATTTATGGAAAAGTCTAGGATCGATGACAATGATTTTGAAACCCTGATGGAAGATTGGTTTATTTATGAAGAATGGCGAGAAACAAAAGGGAGAAAGAGATATCCCAACCTAGTATATTAAAAAACCTTATATAATATAATTCTGAATTTTATGATTTCCAGACTCTATAGTGAAGAAACCAGTACCCATTTTAGGATGGAATGGTTTCCTATGTCCTAAAAAGTTGTTAAAACTGAATAATATTTCAATTGGGCAAGCATCCTATCATTCAACATCGCAAATTGTCTTATGGACCCTAAAGGTCTGAGAAATCCTAGTTTCTACATGTAATCCAATCTTATAGATGCAATTTATACGACCAACTATTTCCCTTCTTTTAATTAGGATTCAACCCTAGATCAAGGCCCTGTCCATGTGTATTGTTCTCAGTTATGGATGGTAACTATAAAGAGAACTTTTATGATATTTCTGATCATTTTCTCGTTCCCTTGCACAATTCCATCTTTGTTTCTTACCTACATAGGATATCCCTAGGAGCTATCAAAGACATGAAAGGGATCAGTGACTAGTACATGAAGAAGTATTATACCTACTTCAGAATATTTAGGGCTTTAGGACCACCACATCTGTTACCCAAATATGTACCCAATAAACCACTAGTGAGAGAGACAACCTATCAAATAGTAGAAAAGGGAGCTACGACGTACTTATTAGAGAAAAAAAAGGTATTGTCCCATAATTCCTCTTCACTTAGGCCTATTTTCTCTATATAATAAGAAACAAGCCAAAAAGGAGGTTGAAACCTTAAAATAATTGTGCCTCTATGTTGGTGAACCAAAATCTCACGACCCTTGAAATGTAGTATATGAACATATGAGAGTTGTTAAATTGGCACCATAGATTGTGCATGAATTCAATTTTGTTGAGGATATTTTTCGAGGTGCCTTAAGTTTTGAAGAGGCATTAGAAAGAATCACCATTGAAATAGCTTGAGGATGGCTGAGGAAAGAAGAAGACCAGGGTAAAACCTTGAGGATGGAATAGTTTAAAACCCTTCTCCTAAAATATAAAGAAAGACTGGAAACTAAAGAATAGGAAAAGAGAGAAAAGGAAGAAGAAATGGAAAGAAAAGAGGAAGTGGCTGAGGAAAGGTACCAAAAGAGAAAGAGGAAGGAGGCTGAGGAGAAATAGGTGGAGTCGGAAAAGACCAAAGCTAAGGATCTTTCCTCTGAAATAAATAATGAGGATAATTCAACAATTACATAACCAAAGAAGGAAAAGGTATCATGTGCAAAGAAAACATCATTGGTAACATAGAAAGAAGCAAGGAAGAAGAGGGAAGATGAAGATAGAATAATGATGCCAAATATCTAGAGAACAGACCAACACACAAAAACAAAATTGTGATAACAAGCCCTAACACTAACTTGATTGACACCCCGATAGAAGAATGTACTCCATTGTCAACCATTCTAGGAATTTTATCAGTCACACCTGCAAGACTGGGTTTTGAAGTTTCAGTTGTCCTTGTTGTTGATTACTAATACAACCATAAGATGAGAACCATTGATGAGAGAAAACTTAAAAGGAAAAGAGAACCAAAGTCATATTGTTGTTCTAGACATTATAAATGGAGAATACATCAAGATGAATGGATGAATTAGGGTCATGTAGAAGAAATTCTTCTACACACTAAAAAAAAATACATAAGGCTAAATATGGTAAAATGAAATCGAGTTTTTAGGTGAAGGATATGCAGGAAAAATACCAAAGGGCCCAAGAGTCCTACACTACAGTTACATAATGACAGGATATTCATCAGAACTCCCATAAAACTTTGCATGTATATTCAAATAAAAAAATAATTAGAGATATATAAATCTTGGATTCATGGAAGGAAACCATCAAAGATATTAATAACACCTAGGAACAAGTATTTATAACAAGCAAAGCACTATGGAATTCATCCAACGCCCTACTCACACAGTTCATAATGGATCCCTTGAGAGATTTAGAAAAGGCATCATCAACTCAAATAATGGTAGAATATGTGGAAAATAGGAGAAACCTCATGATGAAGTCCATTTAATTCATCAACGAAGTTAATGCAGAATTTGTAAAGACAAGGTTAATATGGCCTGTCAGGTTAATTTCACTAACTAAAGATTCCTTGCAATGTCTGGAGCATAAATTAAAGACATAAATTATTACCCCTATATGAAACAATGAAACAGATCTTTAAAGGACACAACTATTCCAAGTGGATACTATACTCGAGGACTTGAAGATGTGGAAAAGATTCATAGACTAGATGCAACTGACAAGGCCCACCTGATTATTACATTGTAATCGAATTTTGTAGTAGAATCATATTTTTGTAATTATTGTAGTATGCTAATTGGGAAAGAGAACTAAAGCATTGTATTCATCCTATGATAGTTGACAGTTAGAGAAATAGGTAAAGAGTCTCTTCATATTTTATAAAATAGATGAATTTAAAGGATATAGGACTTTAGTGCTTTTGCAGTTCAAATGGTATTACTAGTTTCATTTAAATAAAGAGAAAGAGGCATTTTGGAGACATGTGATTATGATGAATGTGTTTGAAATTTTTCTTAATTTTTTACTATATATCTATGTTCTATGAGTTTAATTTTGTGAACCATTTCTATAGTTTTCTCTCAAGCATAGAGTATCACTTGTTTCCTTTATTAAATATAGTCATAGTTTTATTAAAGTTGAGCACAATTTTTTTGTTAACATGTTTAGTTGCATTGTAAATTTAATCATCATTTGAATGTATGAATTATTTCTAATTCATAATATATCATTCTTGATTGTGTTTAATCCTCGTTAGTTGGCTCCCGATCGACATAAGTTTAATCTAGTGTAGAGCTACACCTTATTTTAGTTTTAGATAACATCATATTAGTTTAAATTTATATTTTAATTCATATGAGAACCTTCGGTTCTCAGATTCATATTTAGATAGTTAATTTAGAGTGGCAACCAAGCCAATATTCTAGTCAAAAACACTATAGCAAACTTGAATGGGTCTAATTGGGACCTGCCATTGGGCATTCTCCCTTACCTATTTGAATAGGTCATTTGGTCCCATCAATAGAAATGGCACTAGAAGGAGGGACATAGAACCGAATGGTCGCAAATAAAGGCACAAACCCTTCCCATTGTATTCTACAAGTAAATACTTCTTTTTCCAGTGATTCCTATAAATTTCATTATGAGTACGTTTCATTTTTCTCATCTTATGTTGTGAACACACTAGCTTAGACCATTATTCAGTGTGCCTCCACTCGTTTTGAAACTACATTTCCTTCACCTCAACCCTGCACATTAACCATACTATAGATTGATACCATTCTTAGCAAGTCTCAAAAGCATGTATATTGTTTCCTAAATAGAAAATGGAGAAGATAGATAGGTCAACCTCCCTTTGATTATTTTCTACCTCAAGTTCAAGAGAATCCTCACCATGAAGATCCTTTCTTTATTTACCCTTTCTCATATCACGAAAATACTATTGTTAGAACCCCATAATATTACCTACCCCAAGATACATCATATTTTTCCCAAAATTTTGATTTTGAGCTTGAACATTTATTGATTGTTGGTGGTTCTCGTGGTATACCTTCCTCTCCTCTAGAATTCCCACCTTATACACCAAGAAATGACTTGGGAGAGGATTCTAAGGATGAATAAGAACATGAGAGTGAACTAGAACACAACCCATTACAACTTGTCTTGTATCACCCTCCAAATATGGTCGGAGCTAATGTGAAACAAAATCCCCCACCATATCAAACTTGGCTTATTCCAGATGCATTTTTCGTACTTGGGATACTTCATGACATTCCTAAAAACCCTAATAAATTCTTTCCAAAGTTTGACCCTAACCGAAAGGATTTTGTTGAATACAACGTAAAGAAATTATTGCTTTTTGTAAGACTACAAAATACTCGGTATGAATATGTTGTTTTTGAGTTGTTCCCCCTTACATTTGAGAATAAATCTTCAACATGTTTCTTCTCTTTGGAGGAAGCTTCCATTACTAGTTGGAGAACTTTTGAGACCATTTTTCTCAGGAAAATTAGGGAAAACAAAATACCAACAACTTTAGTCCTGGAACTGTCAAGAATTAAAATGGATTCTAAGGAATTGTTCAGTGACTACAATCAATGTTTCCTTACTCTATTGAAGTGAATACCATGAGCCTATAAACCCGATATATACATTTCCATTGAATTCTATACTTATGGTTTACCCATGTCCATGCTAGTGTTTGTTAAGATTGTTGAGAAAGCCACCCTCGAAGAAGACTTTCAGGAAACACTTAAAGTTGAAAAAAACATGTTGAGTTTAAAACGGAATCATGGGGAAGAACCATCCAAATTCAAAGGTAAAGATAAATCAACCATGTTGAAACCCTCAAAGGGGAATGAGGATTTTGATTCCATGGATATGGAAGCTCTCCAGAGAATCGTTAAAAAATTCTCCAATGAAGTGATAGATTTGAAGAAGATTGGTGGAGAAGGATCTTCAAACTCAAATAAATTCTTTAGATTTCCTCCAAACAAATATAAGAGCACTCCCCCAACCAACAAAACCCATATTTCCTAGGAACATGGGATTAATATGGAAGATATTGTTCAAGCCTTGTACATTATAGATACAAAAATTATGACTAAGGTCAAGAATGAAGAAAAGGAAAATCATGAACAACAAGAACACTATTAGGGATCTCAAGGAACAGAAGAATCACAGGTGAATTCATTTTGGGATATCTCTTATGGTGGAGGGGAAGAAAAAACAGAGGAAATACACTTGTCCCAAAACATTGTAACTACTAGAAGTTCGAGTAAGAAAACTTCATTTAATACCTAAAAGAATTCCAATCCTCCTACAACTACCACTTTCAATACCAAGAAAACCTTGTCCCCTGCCAACCAGACAACTCCCAACCTTTCTAAAAAGACACCCTCCAACCAAAAATCTAACGATCAAATGCCTAACCCAAGTGCTCCTTCCTTTTCCCCAACAAAATTGGAATATGATATCGTGGAATATTTGAAGAAAACTAAAGCCAATATTTCCCTATTTGAACTCATGAAACTCCCTCATATTCAGGAAATTTTTATTAAAACCCTACATAGAAAGACTTCCAATGGAACTAAAGAATTTAATGCAAGGACAAAGAAGGGAACAACCAAAAATAGCATATACAACAACAACACTCAATCCAAGAGTCAAGTGGACACAAATGCATCCTCAACTAGACAAAGGTTAAGATATACTACCCCCCTTTCCTAATTACTTTCAAAATATTTAATAGGAATGTTCATGATTGCATGGTAGACTCGTGAGCTTCCTCTAATGCAATGCCTCTTAAAGTACGTTAAAGTAATTATTAAATCATATGATATCCAAATTATTTAGTTAGACAAAAATTGAGTTAATGTAATTTGGAAACTAAATAATTTTTTAATAAGAATGTCTACTAATCCTAAAATTCATTTGGTTGTTCATATCATTGTGGTAGACATACCTGATAATTATGGCTTGATTTTGAGTAGATATTGGTCTACTATGTTGAATGGATATTTAAATACTAAGTGGTTACATTTATGGATTTGTTTCAATGGAAAACTTAATCATATCAGAATTGCTAGAGAAAGACATATGAAGCATTTGATTACTAACTTGAATGACTCAATTGAACATGTGATGTTTAATAATTCAATTTTGGGAAATTATTCATATGATACATTTTTTGGGAATTACACATCTGAGACATTTTCTTTTGTGAAAAAAAACACACAATATGAAATCCTTGGTTGCACTCAAATTGTTGAACCACACTATGACATAGTATATCACACTAACATTACTTCTAGTGTAAATTCTAACATAATATCCAAGAATCGATTAGAGATACTCGATAACTCCATAAACCCCAACAATTTAAAAAAAGGAAATGAAAATTTAAAATCAACTATTGAACCAAAAAAAGGGGATCCTAATATGTGGATGTTATTTTTTTATTGATCCAAGTCTCTAGAAGGTGAAGGTGTTGGATTCATACTAAAAGATCCAAGAGGAAACAAAACATTAATTGCATACAGACTTGAGTTCCAATGAACAAACAACAATGTTGAATATGAAGCTTTACTACAAGCATTGAGAAAGGCAGTTGACTTGAAAGAAAAGAAAATTAAGGTATTCAGTGATTCAGAAATTGTTATAAGGAAGGTAAGGAATACCATATGCTATTTTTTAATTCATCTTAAATATTATCAGTAAGAGGTATGGGAACTAATTCAATTTTTTGATGCATTTAATATCAGTCCTATTCTTCGTTTTCTGAATTGTGATGCTGACTTACTTGTTAATGTTGCATATATATTGATACCATCAGAAGGATTAACGCCTAATATTTTTTCTATTGAAATTTTGTACATGTCCTTAATTCCTAAAAATATAGCTAACTAGATATTCTGTTGGATTACTGAGAGGGGGGGTGAATCAGTAATAGCATAATTATAATTTGTTTTCTCCAAATAATCCAAGTGTTATATCATTGTAGAATTATTATCCAATAATGAGCAATAAGAAATGAATAATCACACACATACACAGTATACCATTGTTTTACGTGGAAACCCAAATTGGGAGAAAACCATAGAATGCTTTATCTTATATGTATTTAATAATTACATTCATTGGAAGCACCAACTTTCTTTGTTTTCCATCTACAACTAGAAGGAGGCTCCAACCCCCTAGTTTCTCAGGCTACAACCTGAGGGAAGCTCCAACTCCCAAATTCTCTCGCTACAACCAGAAGGAGGCTACAACCCCCTATGTTCTCCGGCTACAACCGGAAAGTGGCTACAACCACCTGTCCTTGCCTTGTCCAAACTCCCTGAAGTAGAAGTAGAATGATGGAACCAATGCCACACTATCACTGTGAGATATATCGTTGTAAACCTGTACCAATCAACTTGTACCAAACAACTTGAACCATGCATCAACCATGCATCAACCATGCACCAACCTGTACCAAACAATATGTAATCAACCTGTACCATTAACAAGTGCAACCAACCATGTACCAAGTATGTACCAATCATGTGGCAAGTACTCATCAACTATGACTCATCAATATGTACCAACATCATCAAGT
>CBVK0103774727.1:0-15831 GCA_900067695.1 Picea abies
ACCCAAAAGGGAAAAACCTCTTCTTCTTATGAATGAAAGGCAAGCTCCAAATCCTCTTTACATTCTTATTTTATCTGAGCTACAACCCAGATGAGGCTGATACCTCTGTTTCTTTAGCACCTACTGAATGGAAGCTACAACTCCCAGATGTACAACCACCAACTTGTACAGGAGACTTTTACAGTCTCCACTTGCTCCTCCCTACCACCCTGAAATCATTCTCTGTCACTAAGAACCTTCAAACCAACTCTTTATCTTCTCTGTCAAAGATTAAGCATTCAAATCCTCTCTACACAATTCATTCTTGACCAGACCGCTTAGATTTATCAATCTATGTATGTGTCTTCCCTCCTTTGTCTTTTCTCTTCCTCAAATTTTACAGAGCCATATATCTCCCATAATCCTCTCTTTTTTTTTCTTTTCTTGCAACATTCACTTTATATATCTTCCTGTATCATCAGCGCGTACAATCAAACCCTCGAGCTTCAAAGAATTAGTTACAATAACTGAATAACTTCCTTACAATAATTTTTATTAGCCAAGGCATCAAGATGAGCAATATCCACATGATCAGTTTAAACATTTAACCAGCACCGTTCGATGAACATACATCTGTTTTAATTTTTTAGCACAGAATAACCCTTGAGTGCTTTTGCAAACCACTTGTGCTAACCCATGTGTCCATTGATCATGACCACACATTAATCAAAATGCATTTCGCATTTTGCATTTCGGCAATTCAACAATCCTGTGTCAAAGATTATTGACACTTCAAGTTACGAAACCCCGAAATAGATATTAGCTTTATGCTAGCTCCTCCCTCTCACATGACCATCGATGGTAACCACTGCCTACACCAAAAATATATTTCGACGTTTCACATTTCAGCATTTCAGCATTTCTTGTGATGAAGTGTTTCAATACTCCAAGTCACGAACCCCGAAATTTTTGGCGTTTCGCATTTCGGCGTTTCGGCATTTCTGTGATGAAGTGTTTCGACACTCCAAGTCACGAACCTCAAAATGATTTGACGGGTTCACATTTGATCTGGTGGACATAGATCAAACGGTTCTCGTTAACTTCTTGAGGATAGATCAATGGTCATATACAACTCTTATATTACTCCTCCAATGCTTAATCCAACGAATATGACTTAATCATTCATCGAGATGGATGGTTGTCATGGTTTCGGTATTTCGGCATTCGGGACTTTGTGACGTTGAAGTTTTTCCATACCATGCAAAAATCCTGAAATAGAAACTCCCGAAATCGTGTGACGTGTGTCCCTTTCGGTATTTCGGCATTTGGGACTTCGTGATGTTGGATTTTTTTCTTACCATGCAAAAATACTGAAATAGAAACTCTCGGAATCCCGAAATAGAAACTCTCGGAGTAAATTGGCGATCTCTGAAATTCAAGTTGTGCCTGTGCAAACTAATCCAAGGTGCCTGTGCAAACTGACCAACAAACTCCCCCTTTGGCATTTTAAAGTTTGACATTAATGACAAAAACAAGTCCTGTGCAAACTGTGCAAACTGCAATCCCTGCCAACAGTTACCACCGATGGTCATGTGAGAGGGAGGAGCTAGCATGAAGCTAACCTCTATTTCGGGGTTTTGTAACTTGAAGTGTCAAGACTCTTCGACATAGGATTTCCGAATTGTCGAAATGCGAAATGTGAAATGCATTTCGATTAACCTGTGGTCATAGCCAATGGACACATGGGTTAGCACAAGTGGTTTGCCAAAGCGCTCAAGGGTTATTCCATGCTGAAAAATTAAAATAGATGTATGTTCATCGAACGATGCTGGTTAAATGTTTAAACTAATCATGTGGATATTGTTTGTCTTGATGCCTTGGCCAATAAGAATTATTGTAAGGAAGTTATTCAGTTATTGTAACTGATTCTTTGAAGCCTGAGGGTTCGATTGTACGCGTTGATGATATAGGAAGATATATAAAGTGAATGTTGCAAGAAAAGAAAAAAAAAGAGAGGATTATAGGAGATATATGGCTCTGTAAAATTTGAGGAAGAGAAAAGACAGAGGAGGGAAGACACATACACATATTGATAAATCTAAGTGGTCTGGTCAAGAATGAATTGTGCAGAGAGGATTTGAATGCTTAATCTTTGACAGAGAAGATAAAGAGTTGGTTTGTACGTTCTTAGTGACAGAGAATGATTTCAAGGTGGTAGGGAGGAGCAAGGGGAGACTATAAAAGTCTCATGTACAAGTTGGTGCTTGTACATCTGGGAGTTGTAGCTTCCATTTAGTAGGTGCTAAAGAAACAGAGGTAGCAGCCTCATATAAGTGGTATCTCAGATAAAATAAGAATGTAAAGAGGAGTTGGAGCTTGCCTTTCATTCATAAGAAGAAGAGGTTTTTCCCTTTTGGGTTTCCTCATGAAAAATCATTGTGTCACTGTTTCATTTATGTGATTGTATATTTATTGGTTAAATGTATTACTGCAAGTTAAATGTTAAAGGCATGATTTATTGATTAATAAGTAATCTTATTATAAAATGAAAGAAATTTTATACAACTAATTCACCCCCCCCCTCTTAGTTGACTTATCTTGTTCAACATGGTCAACCATAAGAGGTTCAAACCACTTCTAATATTGGAAAATTTCAATAATGGTGCCCTAACTGCCGAAACAGAGATACCCAATAATCACCCACCATAACAACCCAAAATAGATTTGTCAAGAGTTCAGTAGATAGAGGGGATAATCATGAGAAAAACCCACGTTTCCGATTTTCCCATCACTAGCCGCCAATGCCATAACCGCCAAGTCACCCTACGTTTTTGTGCAAGAAGAGGTGTTGGATGGAGTGTCGAAACGAGTGTCAGATGTCGTATTAAGAACCACGAACTTATCTTAATTAGTTCACAATTTTAGGAAACGACCCATGTGGGAACTAACTGGGCATATTGCGCATAAAACCCATGTGCCGGATTTTTCAGATTCCACTTCATCCTTCCAAAAATTAATGTTTAAGTTTGTTGCCCTTAATAGTGTCAGATGAAGTATTGGAACGAGTGTTGGAAGCAGAAATGTAGTGCATTTTCTCTTTGTAACATCAAAAACGTGAATTAGCTCTTGGAAATCATAAAACATGATGAATTATATCCAATACAATCATTAAACATGGATTATACATACTGACTGTCGATCATACCGTTTTATCATGAAATTCTTCAAAAAACTCCTTCAAAAGATGAAAAACACATATATACATCCGGAAAAAGTGTATAATAACTGTCATAGAATTGATCATATCTCAGGCCCAACATTACCCCCACACCTAAGATTTTGCAGGTCCCACTACAAACAAAAAGAAATTGCCCTTTATGACTAAACTTGTGAAGGAGGGGGTGGATTAGCTTTAGAAGCTTCTCCCTCTTGCCCATGGGATTTTGACTTAGGATTTCCGTGGTGTTTCAATTGCATCCAGAGACTATTATTGGTGGCATTTAATATCATCAACCTAACACTATAGATAATTCATCTTGGGTTGTAGGACA
This sequence comes from Picea abies, assembly GCA_900067695.1. Classification (NCBI taxonomy): domain Eukaryota; kingdom Viridiplantae; phylum Streptophyta; class Pinopsida; order Pinales; family Pinaceae; genus Picea; species Picea abies. The sequence goes on from CBVK0103774727.1 coordinate 3,531, forward strand.
ACATTATCATGGCGTAAATGACAACTCAGTGTTTCATGCTCTCTAATTTTGAACTGGAGGGTTTGGAGTTTTTGGAGGCTGTAAAGACATGTAAGGAAGACTTGAGATGTATATTATACCCTTGATCCTTTAAACCATGCAAAACAACAATTTTACCTCTGCAAAATTAGTTCCAAAAGTGACTTCCCATAAGCACAACAATTCTGGCTTGGCAAACTTGTGAAAAATAGGTATCCAAGTGACACCTATAAATACAAGAAAATAATACTTGTGTAAATACTGAGAGAGTTTTTGTTTTTTAATATGTCCTTGACAAAAACCTCTCTTGGTTTTCAAAAATTCACTTTCAGTTGTTAGGAAAACACGCCAAGAAAACATGACTAAAATAGGAAAAATAGAGTGTTTTATTTCCTGAAAAACTAGGCCTCTAAGAGAAGTTAATATATCCAAAACCATAATGTATATTTAGAAACTGATAGAGTTTTTTTTTTTTTAATATGTCCTTGATAAAAACCTCTCTTTGTTTTCAAAAATTGACTCCCTGTTGTTAGGGAAACACAAAAAGAAAATATGACTATAACAAGAAAAAAATAGAGTGTTTTATTTTCTGAAAGAATAGGCCTCTAAGATGATATAATGTATCTCAAATAATAAATTATATTCAAAAAATGAGAGAGGTTATTATATTTTTGTATTTTATGAACACAAACCTCCTCCAGGTTTCAAAATTACTTTCCCATTTGTTCAGAATCCCAGCTTGGAGTTGGTTACTCAAAACTTGCAGAAACGCAACATGCTCTTAGCAGAAGTGCAACGTGGTCTTTGATAGGGATTTTGGAGGCCTTCCTAGAGTATTTTTGGGCTGAAATTGGTATGGGTGGAAATTTTATGATGTCTTCTACACAATGGAACCATCAAGACCTTCAAATGCCTTCTCCAAACCTCTAAAAAAACTAACTTCGAGTCAAGTTATCCAAATGTGCAGAAACCCTCCTATAGTGTCTGCATTTGGGAGATTTATCTCAAAAAATAACACTTGTGCATAAAATGAAGGAGTTTTTTGTTTCTTGGTCTATTATTGACAAAAACCTCTTTCACTTTTGTCGAATTCATCCTCCTTAATTCAGAAACCAATTTTGAAGTAAATCTTTGACCAAGACAATCATTTGAAAATTGATGACAAGGAATGATGACATGACCATGATGAAAATTTATGACTTTTGATGAGTGGAGGGAGTACTAAGGACATCTAGGCACACCATTTACCATTTTACAACCAAGATATGTCAAATTATATTTGAGAATTTTATTTTAAAAATATAACAATTTGACCTAATAACCCTATCAATCACATGAAAGAGAAAAATTGATCACGGGTGACTGACAGACTGACAAATACTAAAAAAAGGCTTGGTTTGTACTAGTAGACATGGTGAATCAGGAGAATTGTTATTTCCTTTCATTGATCTATAACAATTCAAACAATGTTCCTCTTTTCATAAGCTTGTAATACAAATGGCAGTAAGTATTTAGCAGTTGTTATTGCTCTGTATTTGTCAAAAAGAGTAGTTAAGCATAAAAAAATGCACATCAAGATATGACACACATAATGATGTCAACAGTATATAATTTTAGCATACCAATACAAACAACTGCTGATATAATATCCCAAGACATTGTAAAAAGACAATATGACAGAATTTTGACATAAATCCTACTTCCTCTTCTCATGGGTTTGCTATACAAATGGGCAGTGCTTAGCATTGTTTTTCTCAGGAAACTCCCCCCAGACCGAAGATATGGCACATCCTCATGGCATGAATTATCAATAGACTTATTGGTCTTTACTTTTTTTAGAGCGGGGTTAGCAATAGGCTTCTTGGTCTTTATTGTTTTTAGAGGGGGGTTAGCAATAGGCTTCTTGGTCATTACTGTTTTTAGAGGGGGGTTAGCAATAGGCTTCTTGGTATTTACTATTTTTAGAGGGGGGTTAGAAATTTTATTGGACTTTTGGTCCGGTAAAGCAATAGCTTGAGCATGAGGGTTTGGGTGGAGTAACAATCCCTAGATCAAGAGTCTTATTTCTAGTCTTGATTGTAAGATGAGGGTTTTCAAATTAGTAAATGAACTCATCCCACATTTTCTCCTGTTTTTGCAACTCAGATAAGACAAGTAGTTTGATAAGGCCATGGTGAAATAGGTTGTTATGGGGATTGGTTAAATCCTTCCTCACTTGGGAAGACATCTTCTCAAGAATATTTAAGAAGTAAAAGGAAAAGTTACAATGGCTTATTGAACTAAAAGTGAGATAATAATCGAAATTGACAGGCTTTAAAGACAGAATATCTGCCTTCACATGTAATCAATCTGGTGATGACTATGAGAGGGTTGATTAGCTCCTTTTTTATCCACTCCTTGGAGTATCGTTTAGCTCCATAGATGTTCCGAAATTCAGTTTTGAAAACCCTGTTATAGTTTGCTCTTAGCAATTGGTGGTGTTTAAATCAATGGTCTCCAACTCTTGGGAGCTTTGTGGCTAAGGAAATTGATTCCTCAGAGGCCATGAACATAGTGAATAGGAGTTGAGGCAGGCTAAGAGTAATGTAATTTCAAACCTACAATGAACGACCTATAATAAATTTAAACCAACAGAGTGGTTTGTTAAGGACATATAAAACAATTTATAGCACACAGGGGTTTAGCACTTCAAAATAAAATGACTGTTGTTGTAATAACCTATATCATGAAAACAATACATGAATTTTTACAAATATTTATTTCTTCTAGGCAATGTTATCATTTGTCAAATCATGAACCCCTCCCCCACACCTAAGTATTATGACACCTCACAATGAAAAATATAGAAAACCAGCCAGTTCTCCCGATAGCTGAAGATTTACAGTTTGTAAAGTGTAAAGATAAATTTCATAGATTGGTCTGATGAGACGGTTAGAATATGGCCCCACCTATAGGATAAGAGATCCTATATATAGATAAGAAGAGGTAGGCAAGAGAGTTTCAAGATAGTCTCAGAGTTAGTTCCCAATGGCAAGTTTATGGAGTTCATTAACCTTAGCTTAACCATACATACTTCATGTCATCTTTGTCTACAAGTAATGTCATACATCAGGACAAGTTTAAATGTATTATTTATTTTTTGTCAGATTACCATCCTCACTAGGTAGAATGCCCCACTGCCAGCAAGCTTGTTCAGTACCCCGATGGGTTTACATAGTCATACCACAGCCCGATACCCACTACCAGCAGACCTGTTCAGTATCCCGGTGGGTTAGACTCTTACACCCTCAGAGACTGGCCCTCCATCTTTTAAGATTTTAATACAAGATTTCTTTATGCAAGAGAATGGGGGGACAACTCTGAAAACAACTTTTTCTTTCTTTTTTCAATTGGGATGGTACTTATGTTAGAGGATGACTTTCTGTTATATTCCTTAGTAATTTTCTTGATGTAAGGGGTACTTAAGAGGACATGGCCTATCTAAAGATATGATACAATCAAGCTATTTAGTGTGTAGTGGATGGTACCATTGAGAAAGAATAGAAAGGTATCTCTAGGCTCAACGCACTTTCTTCTTTTGTAATTTATTGTGATGTTTCCATGACTAACCGCTAATCAAACCTCCTTGTTACTCTTTAATAAATATACTTTACTCACTTACTCAAGTTTCTTGGGAAAACTGTATGAGAGACCTCTAAGATTGATGGTTACGGTGTCACTTCCTTATATAGTGGTGAAGAGTTTCAAGAGAAACTACTTTAAAATGCCTTAAGAACAAGAAGATGAAAGTATTTGCAAAAACATGGCTAATTGCAACAACTCATTATTCATTTGATTCTTTGTAGACAATAGGGTTCAAGTGTAACAATGTTTTGAAGAAAAATCATTCTTGTATATTTCCTTGAACTGCCTACTCCTGGTGAGATAAATACCTATAGAGATCTCTAAAACTGTTTGCAAAAACCACACTCTAAAATATAATAAACTAATGAGATCAATTCATAGGAACATGTATCTCATAGTTTTTTTATTAAAAGAAAATGTAAAATGAGGCTGCATTAGACTCTAAGCTAAACTAACAACATGTAGCTTTTATTTACTATCCTACCCCACCTAAAAAGAAAGGGAAAATATGTATTCAAGTGTAAGAAGTCTTCCAATGTAACCATGTGTGGAGCAAGATAGGAAACATACTCATATCCATATATGAAAAATTTACCGCAGTGATTACCTGGATATGAGGATCCAACCAACCTACTTGTTTTGGCATCAGAAGGTGTTGAAGAAAAGAATAGTATTGTGGCTTGATGACCTCTTGAAACCAAATTTCAATGTAATCTTGATGTTTATCAACAATAATTTCTATGCTCTCCTTCATCATGCTATGCATATCATCTTCTTTTGGATGATTGATTTCTGAAGTATATAAAGGATCTATTGAGATGGATGTTGAGAACTCCTCAATCTCAAGTCTTAGTGATTGGTCTCCACCAGAGGTAGTCCATAGGTTTTCAGCTTCCTTCACAGTTTGGCAAGGAAGATCATTTTGTAGCTCATAGGACCTTGATTCTTCTAATATTTCGGGAGAGGTAGATACACTTTTGGCCATTACCAAAATATGTTCTTCTTGAAAAGAAGAAATCCCAGCTGTTGCAAGGATTTGAGACAGTTCTTCCAAACTAATGGTCATCTTTGAATTCATTTTGTCATTTGATAAAACTCAGTTCACACAAAGATGATGTCCACAAAGTTCGGATCTCCTAATGGTGGTAAGAAAACAAAGGTTGTATTGTTCTGTAGAAGGCTCAAGTGGTCTTGCTTCGTATCCCACTATTATTGATGCTTCAATTTCTTGTTCTATAGTGCTCCTTGCATTAGTCTCTTCAAAGACTACTTTATCTCTTTGAGTTGAGCTAGCTCTTGTTTTTCGGTATCGGTCTGGAGAGTTTATGAGTGGAACGTTCCTTCCCCCAAAAAGGTCAGAAGGAACCTTGGATGAAAGGTATGATTTAGATTTAATGTATCTACCTTTTGGGTCTCTAGGTCTTTTCATGAAAGAAAGCAAGAACAAAAATAAAAATCTACCATTTGGCTCCTAGGTCTATTCATGAAAAATAAAAACAAAAAAGAAAACTACCATTAGGTTCGAGGGAACCTGCTATAGCAGATGCACAAGTTCTTACCTCTCGTCTTAAAGTTCCCCTGCCACCAAACTAATGCTAAGGTATAGAAATGATCTAATTCCTAACTACTTCTTACCTTGAGACAACTCCCAAGCAACGGCACCAAAAATGATGGGTGTTCTATATGCATTAAAAACATAGTAAAACCCTCAATTAAATTTTCAACCTGGGGTAAGTAAACTTAGAGTTGTAGCAAAATATATACCAAAGGTAGAAGGCTGGTAGGAGTATAGTCTAACTAAGGAAGGCATCTATATAAGGCTAATCTACTCACACAAAGCAAATTGAAACTAGGTAACCTAAGTACTTTTGGGCCAAGGATCGATCGATAGTTCCTAAGAAAGCAAGTAAAACCCTATGTAAAGCAAACTAGTTCAACAATAAGCAATAAGCAAACTACTAAGACTAATAAGCAAATGACAAAAGAAAACTTCTTTAACTTGTCAACCTACATTCAATGAGCAACTACCCTATGAAAGAAAATAAATAAGTAAACAAAAGAACCTATCTGACCTATTAAAGAAAATGGACAAGTAAGCAAAGACACCTAACTAACCTACCAAAGAAAAAGACAAGTAAGCAAAGGCAACTAACTACTGCAAGTGAAACTTCTCATTGAACAACTATCTGGCCTAAGAGGCAGGTGAACTAAATGCCTAATGAAAAACTATTTCTAATGCGTGAAATGAAATCTAAATGCTCAATGCAATGCATGAAAGGAAATCTATTCTATTGAAAGCAAGAAGAACTAACAACTAATTATTATTCTATGTTAAGCAAAACTATCTAATCTATCAAAGCAAAGTCTATCTATCCTATAGCAACAATAAAACTTTATTCTAACCTATGAAAGCAAGAAACTATATCTATGAAAGCAGGAAAAATATGTTTTAACCTATGACAATTCAAATATAATGTTGGTGGTTGTGTGAATGTCTTCGGTGTCGTATGACATCTCAATAGCACTTGACAATAAAGGATAATTCCAGTGGTATGAGCTCAACACTAATCTCAATGGCAAAGTGAAAGGTATGGATTAAACAATCCAATGAGAGTTTAGCCATGACAAAATAATGTTAAATACCCTGGATATTCATATATGAACCATCAAAAACATAACGAGATCATCATTTATACTTTTATACTAAATAAGAAAAACTAGATTTAACCATTAACTAAGAAATTCAATTGCATTTTAATCCTAGGAAAGGAAATTACATAAATGAAACTATACTACATCTATTCTAACAATTCAAACTGCAAGAAAGAAATGTTTAAAAATAGAAATTAAAAGTAAACTAACAATTACATTAACCAACAACTAGCTAAGCCAATTCTACATAAAAATGAAATAAGCAAGCTATGATTAAAAACTGAAATCAATTCTATCCATCCATCAAACCCTTGTCAAAGAAAACCAAATTAAAAACTTTGTTCTATCCTAACTAAAACTTTGTTTTAAACTTGATTCTACAATTATAAATGAAAACGTAATCTAATATCTAACTACACATGGGGTTAGTCTAGGGATCTGCAGATCCATTCCTCACTACAAGATCAATTCATGTTCACACAAACCTTCATACTAACCTACAAAAGAGAGTTAAATTAATTTAAACTACAACAACAAGTTAAATAACAAAAGAAAAATGCATGTACAGGAAATAAAGAGAGACAACTAAACTACAAAAATGCATAAATAGACTAAAGAAGAGTTACCAGACTACTGGTGGCCCCCCCAGCAAGTCATGGTCACTCCCTAAAAGCACACCATGATCTCAGCAAAAGGAATCCACCATTAAAACGCAGAAACACAGTTCTTGCATAATGTTGGCAATGTAAAATATCAAAACAGAGTAAAAACATATTTCTAGCTATCACACTGATGTATATGATGCTTATCTTACGTATGACCACCTCGGTGGTATTTATAATATTTACAGGCTAAGTGGTCGACCACATGAGGTTCGAACCACTTCTAAAATTGGAAAATTTCATTAATGGTTCCCTAACTACCGAAACAAAGCTACTAATAATCACCCACCATAACAACCCAAAATCAAGTTGTCAAGAGTTCAGTAGCTAGATGATGCAGGAGCATCTCCCGAGACAAGCGAGCCAGCACGGAATGTGAGTGGATAGCTGGGCACACGCCAGCACAAATTTTTGAAATTTCCCTTGAAGTTGATGCACCAAATATAAATGAGATCATTTAATGAAGGCGCCTTGGAAAAATGTAATCAGACCTTGAGCGCCCCGCTCTCATCTGAAGTAGATGGAGGCATTTATAGTAGTTAATGTAGGTAGATAGACTTGAATTCATAGATTAGACAGTTTTAGAAGAAAGAGGGAAAACGGATATAGACACCCTCATTGTGCATTGTAACATAATTTTGGATAGTTAGAAGAATTCTAAGCATTGAGAAGGGAAGCAGAGAGCTATGCAGAAACACCCATGTATAGTTGTTTGGATTAATAGAAGAGTTTAATTCAAATTCATGGAGTTGTTTTTATTCTCTATGTATGTATGTTTAATGCTATGCTCATGAGTATTTACTTCCTATTATGCATTTGCTATTAAGCTATGTATATGATTTCATGTGTTGAGATTGAAGTCTGAGAGGAAGTGGAATGAGTTTCAATTGTTTCTCTATCTGAGCAAGGATTCCTACAAGGAGTGCAATTGAAGTCGTCCACAAGGAGTGCATTGACAGAAGGCTCAGATAGTTTAACTCTTGTTCTCATTCACCCATAAGTGAATTTGGGTTATAGGATCCGTGCAAGGAGTGCGCAGGCTAAGGAGAGTCTCAGTTGTGAACTGAGTGAAGTATTGAAGGACTGCTGCTACAGGTGTGCGCAGAGTCGCGAGAACTCAACACTGGAAGTGTTTGAAAATTTCCACAAGGAGTGCGTGCAAGGACCCTCTTTGAGGTTGAAAGTGTGAGAAAACTCAGGAGGGATAAGGCTTTCAAGTTCATCGAGAAGAATCACAGAGAGGCTGTGTCACGGAGTGTTTGAACAGGCGCTGCAAAGTTACTCGCAGGAGGACCAGCTTTCATAAAGAAATACTGGGTTCACCCATATAAGACATTCAAGAAGAAGATAGACGGTTAATATCTTGTGGAGAATATTGGCAAAAATCCCGTCAGCCGTTGGATCTACCAAAGAAACAAGGAGGTTACAATCATGTTGGGAGTTCAAGCTCCAGGGGTCGTGAACCGTTGGATCATGGATCAGTTACCTATTAGTCTTCTGATCTAACAGGAGCTGCCTGAGAGTTACCATCAGGATTCGAAGGATCGGTAATCCTGTGGTCGAATGATTTTCGACACTTGAAACCCCGAAGTCTCGCAAAGATCTGGGTCATCCGTCAGTTGGACACGTGGCAGAGATCGAGGCATCAGGAGTCCGAGAATCAGATTTCCCTTGGATAGGAGGTCGGGAAAGTCCATCGTGAAAATCCTGACGAGTTCAGAGCCGTCCATCTGTTGGGACAGGTGGTAGGGGATTGTGAGTTCATCGGCATTTCAGAGTGTCAGGAGACAAGAATCCATGACCAAGAGAACCCCTAAACGGTGAAAGGATCATAGCCATAGGATCTCAAGGAGGACACATGTCGCGTGGTCACCAGATCGGGATTGTGGTCATCGGAGTTCAGGTAAGTGAAAGTTCATGGTTTTGTAAAGTAGCGAAACCCGAGGGTTGATCTGAACTGTCCATCATTTGGGACGCATGTCAGAAATCCGCAGAGGGTCGGGAATCGGCGTATCGGAGTTCCTGAGGAAAAGAAAGTTGGGACATCACAAGTCTCGAAACCCTGGAGGAATCGGGACCGTCCACCAGAGGAGACGCATGGAAGAAATCGGTTCCATTAGGGAAAGTCCCAACAAGGAGGACGTCCATCAGTGTTTGGTTCATCGGGATATCGGGGATCTCGGTGACAAAGTGTTTATGCACTTTGGTTTTGTGAAGACTGAAACCCCAACAAGGAGGAAGGTACCACTGTGTGGCCAACTGTCAGCAAACTGGAAAGTCAGGATTCGAGGAATCGGGAATCACATGGGCAAGTGTTTTTCAACATTTGAAACCCCGTAGCCCCGACGAGGGATAAGACTTTCGTCACGAGGATAACGGTCATATGGGCCAAGGCCTATAGTCAGAAAGGATAATGCGTAAAAGGGTGCATCAGGATTCGAGGAATCGTGAGTCTTGAGGGCATGTGCCTTTTGACATTGGAATGCTTGAAACCCCGATGGGTGTTATAGTTGCGGTCATATAAGGAGAGGTCACATGGACTGAGAGATTATCCTGGAGGGCTAACGGGAATTTGAGCGCATCGGGATTTTGAAGGGAGAAACCCTGATAAGAAGGAATATAAGGTTGGGGTCTTATAGCAAAACGGTCGCATGGACTAAAGGTTTATCCAGGTGGGGCTAAAGTAACAAAGGAGCATATCGGGGATCGGAGATTGGAAAACCAAATTGTTTGGACATTGTAAATGTCAAAATCCCGATAGGAGGAACCCCGATCACAAAAAGGCCAGTGTTGATTTCCTGATAGAACAAAGGGAGATCTTATGAAGAGTTTACTGTGGAAGGAAAATTTCTCGATAGGGAAATAGAAGAACCTTTCAGTTCTTCGGGCCAAGGAAGGAGGAAAAGATCCTATGAGCGGACATGCCCTGGGTGGCACACCTGCATGAAGTGGTATCAAAGCGTAGAAAAGATTCTTTGCTTTCTGTAGCAGGGAAAAGGATAATTCACCATGCCACCAAGGAGAAGGGGTAGACAATCATCCGATCCAGAGGAGGAAAGGGAAGTGTCGAGAGATAGAGGTATGCAAGTGTAGAATTCTGACATGGAGAGAGAAGTGCGTAATCTTCGTGCCAGAATGGAGGACATGGAGACATCACAAAGGCGCAAAGTGGATGTAGGAGATATTAGTGAATCTGAAGATGAAGATGATTCTGGATATGGAGGAGAAGAAATCCCAGTGGAATATGCAGCAAGTGAACGCTTAATTAAAGCTGTTGCAAGAAAGAGTACAAAGGTAAGATTGGGCGTTCCAGTTTATGAGGGAAATCTGGATGTAGAAGAGCTTCTAGATTGGATTATATCTCTAGACACTTACTTCGACTATGAAGATGTCGAAGAGGACAAGAAAGTCAGGCATGCCATCATGAGATTAAAGGGACATGCAACCTTGTGGTGGGATGAACTGCAAGCTGACAGGCGTTGCCAAGGCAAGCAAAACATTAAGAGCTTGGATAGGATTTTTGCAAAGATGAAGGAAAAATTCATTCCCGGGGATTATCAAATTTCTTTTTTCAGGAGGATGCAGAACCTAAGACAGAAGCTGATGATAGTGAAGGAATATACTGAGGAATTTTACAGGTTGAATATCAAGGCAGGTCATCGCAAAAGCAATGACAAAAAAGTGGCCAGGTATATGAATGGCCTAAGATATGAGATTCAGGATGAAATGAGTATGGCAACCATCCAAATGGTAGAGGATGCTTATCAAATGGCTTTGAAGGCAGAGGAGAAGATGAGCCGTAAGCAAGGTCAAAGAGGTTGAGGCAGAAGTCAGCCTAGAGGCAAAGAAGTTGCCCAAGAAAGAACCCAGAAGCCCAAGGATGACTGGAAGAAACCTCAGACTCAAACCAAGAGAGCTGGAAGTTCACAGCGAGGGAAATATACTGAGAAAAGAGAACAACATACTGAGTAGAGAGGAGGATATGCTGATAACAACACTTTTCCTCATACCAGAGGTGGAGGAAGAGGAAGAGGTGGAGTAATCACATGCTTCACATGTGGAAATAATGGGCACAGGTCGTTCGAGTGTCCAGAGAAAAAGAAAGAAACTGGGGAGAATCACATCGCCGAGGCACAGAGGCGAGATGTTGAGGCAGAATATGCTGAAGGCGGAAGATCACTGGTGATGTGGAAAGTCCTTTTGATGCCATAGAAGGAGATGGAGAATTCAACACAAAGGAACAGTCATTTTAGGACTGCTTGCAAGACCAAGGATAGAGTGTGCAAGGTTATCGTGGACAGTGGAAGCACAGATAATCTTGTTTCAACCGAGATGGTAGAGAAGCTAGAGCTAGAGACAAATGATCACCCGAGTCCATACAAAGTTTTGTGGCTATAGAAGGGACATCAGGTAAATGTCACTAAACATTGCTTAGTTGACATTAAGATAGGAGGGTATAATGATAATATTTTATGTGATGTTATTCCTATGGATGTTTGTCATTTATTTCTAGGTAGACCATGGAAATATGATAGAAATGTGATTCATGATGGGAGGATGAACACATACACCTTGGAGAAGAATGGGAGAACCCATATGTTGCATCCAATTAAGGATAGGGAAGTGAAACCGGAGGTAAGCAACACAGTACTTCTCATGAGTGGGAAGGAACTTCTTACAGAAGTTAAGAAGAAGGAGGATCCACAATTCTTTGTGGTTAGAAAATCGAGAATTGTTCTGACTAGCACAAGAGTGGATGATTTGCCAGAAGAAGTTCAAGGACTGCTGGAAGAGTTCACTGACATAGTAGTGGATGAATTACCTCGTTCATTGCCACCGATGAGGAGTGTGAGTCATCATATTGATCTCATACCAGGAGCCAGTTTTCCAAACAAAGCCGCGTACAGATTGACACCACAAGAAAATGAAGAGGTAAAGAGACAAGTCCAGGATTTGTTGGACAAAGAATTGGTCAGGGAAAGCTTGAGTCCATGTGATTTTCCGACGGTACTCAGTTCAAATAAGGACAGAGGCTAGAGGATGTGCACTGATTCGAGGGCCATCAATAAGATAACCACCAGGTACAGATTTCCATTGCCAAGAATGGATGATTTAATTGATTGCTTAACTGGAGAAAAAAAAATTTCAAAGATAGATTTGAAGAGTGGATATCACCAGATTCGCATGAGAGAAGGTGATGAATGGAAAACAACATTCAATACAAATGAAGGTTTGTATGAATTGCTTGTTATGTGTTAAGAACCAAACATCAATATAGCATATAAAAACCTCAGGAAAGTACTCAACGCCTTGAAAAAGAGATAATTTCAGATAATAAGCCTCTT